>WEIS01070348.1:1172-12540 GCA_013389965.1 Todus mexicanus
ACCAAAACATAAGGCAAACATCTTGACTGGACCAGAAACCCCAGGGGTTCTTCTGTGCTGTGCTCGTCTTGCCTCTCCCCCAGGGAAGAGGAGCAGCTTCCTCTTTTTCCTTTGCTAACTGACAGTAACCCAAATTGTTGGCATTGTGGAGCAAGTGCTTGTCATCTAGGCCTTGTACAATATTAAAATCTTTATTAAGTTATGGAAATTGGCATTTGTCTTGCACAGGACAAAGTCGTGGCTTTGGGTTTTGATGTCTTGGGTTTCTTTGCGTGTTGCCCCTCCAGCACTCCCAGTAAGCTGCTTGGCCTTTGCAGTATAAAACACCACTGACACTGGCACAGGAAACCACCAGGACCAGGCTGGCAGTCATTTGTTACACTTGAAAAACCGAGTCAAACCTAGTCTGGCTCATACCTGGTTAGCCTTACTGTGGGGCTGGTATAAGTCCTGGGTACTTCTAGAAACCAAAATGTACTCTGTAAACCTAAAAATTCTTCCCAGTCAGATTCAGCGTCTGACAAACGCTGATGTGCTGAACAGCTTTTAGGGCCACAAGCTTGTTTCTAAGTGAAAGAAAAATACGTCCCGTTCCTGTTTGAAGTGACATTTTGTCCTCGGGGTGTATCTTTTAAAACCTTCACAGGCAGTCAGCCTACATTCGTTAATTTACAGTCATAATAGTGATTGCCAGATACTGTCTTAAATTAGAAAAATACCTGACTACCACGTTTACATCCTCAAAACCTTAACTAAAAAGTCCAAATAATATAGATAATAATATAATTACTGGTTTTTTTATTAGCTGTTGGAAAACATGACTGAAGTTGTTAGAAAAGGGATACAGGAAGCACAACTTCAGCTTCAGAAAGCAAATGAAGAACGACTTCTGGAAGAGGTAAGGCCATAAACATCAGTTATCTCAGTAACTTGAAGTAAGTTGTCATTACGTCAGTAGCTTGCTCACCAGACGGTGTTTGGTTTGTACTTCGCAGGGACTGCTGCGGCAAATACCTGTAGTAGGCTCTGTGCTGAACTGGCTTTCTCCGTACCAAGTCCTATCAAAGGGAAGAACATTTAATTTAACAGCAGGTAGGACTTGGTGCATCTGCAGCTACGTTGTGCTGTCGTTAGAACTGTTGCCAATTTTAAACTAAAATTGCAACGCCCTTTCTTGTAGCTGATTTGATTGTGAGTGACATAATCCACCCTCAGGATATAAAAGAACACGCTCTTTACTATTTCTGTAACACCCAGTCAGACAATCTTCTAACCTCACTTGTACACTTGACACTTCGTTCTTGCTTGTTGAGTTACATTGAGCTGCACGTGCCGCAGGAGTTTGGTGTCTCTGCTGTTTCTCACGTAAGCTGGCAGTGTGGCTCAGGTCCTAGAATGTTGCTTCTCCGTGTATGTGCACGTGTGTCCTCCTGAGTGCGCCTGCAAGTTTCAACTCAACCTAGCACTTGTAGTTTCAGAAATATGCATTAAAAATAAGATTGTTAGGCAGCTTATAAATACAGATGGACAGAAAACTAGACAAGTTTGTGCTACGTTCAACTTGATGCTTTTTTTTTTTAACCTGCAGGCTCTCTAGAATCCACAGAATCTACGTATGTATCAAAAGCTCAAGGAACAGGCACCACTCCACCACCAACTCCTACTTCCAGCCTTGCAAAGCAAAGACTTCCTGGTAAGTCCGAGGTTTATTTCTAAAACTTGTTACACCATCCTGCCATCTCAGCTGCGTGACATGGGAAGACCTACATGATCTTCCATCTTTCATAATATTTAGAATTTATCTTCTAGCGCCTTAAGCCCACCTTAAAAACCTTAACTTAAACATGGCATGGAATGCAACTGCAATTTTTTTTCCCCAAAGAATTCTTCCTGGGACTACAGGAAGTTGTTATCCCATTAATGAACTGCCCACGAAGCCTGGAATCTTCCTCTGGAATATTATGAGGCTATTGAGTAAACAAGCCAAAGGTTTTATTTGAAATTAAAGCATAAATGATGTAAAGTCATGTACTGGAGGAACTGCATTTCTGTTGCTACCTAATATCGTGTACTTCCCACGTAGCTGTGTTAGTAATTCATGTTGATTTGACTGGCGGGGAAAGCCTAGTTCCAGCTCTCCTTTTGAGCTGGTTGGTTTCCAGCCTGCAACTTCCAGTGCAAGCGTTTACCTGGAATACTTCACTGTGTGTGCAGGCACCTTGTCTTTCAGCTGAATTGTAACGGTCTCTGTGTACGCAGGATAAAGTAAGAGGTGCTGCTTCCTTGCCTACCTGTCTGCAACTGCAGGACACGGGTCTCTGTTTGGGCTCCGAGTTAGCACCCAAATAAAACCTACTTCTTTGCAGCTGTCAAATTCCGATACTTTCTTTGAGACTTAACTTACGCGTACCGCACTTTGTATTTGCTGCCTTCGTTGATACGGTGCTCTTCAAATGCTTCACAGGTCAGAAAATTTTCAAAAGGTCTCTAAGAAATTCTGATGGATTCAGCGAGACCAGTTCAGTCAGCCACTGTGATGACCTGGAGAGGATGGAGCAGAGACCCCCAGCTCTATCCCCTGGCCAAGAGCAGGGACCTCAGGAGACAGAAAAAACCGAGGAGCAGAAGGAGGCGGCACAGATAATGAAAACAGACGCTGAGGACATTCAAAGTGACAGATCACCGCATGACTGCACAAAGGTAGAGGAACAAGAAAGTCAAAGATAAAATCAAGACTGTGGATTTCAGACTTTGCAGAGGAAACCTGTGCCCCGGGAGGCAGGGTGTTAATGACGCATTCAAAATGTGAACAGTGCCACACACTAGTACAGTAATAACTACTGTAACTTACTAACTGGGATTTTGCACAAATATAAGTTTCCCCCCATGGGACAGAGATTTGTCTTATCGTACACTTGGTACAGTTTAACCCTCTACATGTCAGTGTCACCAAAGTACTAGTGAAATTTAAGTGCTCATAAACATTTGTTATAAACAATTGACAGTTACCCTTCCTGTAGGAATCTAAGCATGAGAGTAGTTGCTAACCAACCGGCCACACACAACATTGACAATACAGCTGCACCTAATAATTGTTAAATTATATTTTATGTTCATAACACTTAAAAAAAAATCAGCTGCCAATTGTTCACCTTTTTAATATTTAAAATTCAGTTTAGCGTCTCCTGCAAAACATCTGCTGAACTCACACTAGGTCCCTTTTGCTGCTGCTTTTCACCTTACAAAGAACATTGCCAATCAGTTGTGGTGCGGTGAGTGTTAGGGAGGGATGCCAGTGTACATAGGAGTCACTGACTCGTCCTTTGCCCTCAGCCACGTTTTCCCGCTGCTCTAGGACTTGGCCCGTTCAGGCCTCGGTAGGGCAGGGACTAAGGTGATGAGTTTGCAGCCTCTCCGGCAGAACTCCAGTGCCTCTGCATGCCCAACGGCTTCTCGCGTCTGCCACTGGGAAGAATCCCCGATGCACCATTATCTTCCTTTGCACGGCATTTATAAACCAAATACTATGGAACACATTTATGTAGTGTAACTGGACTTCTGTTGTGTATTTTTAAAGATAGTTGTAGTAAAGCTTGAAGAACCGAGACATTTGTGATGGTTTCAACACATTTTTTTGAATGACTGACAGTAACTTACCTCTGGTAGGAATTGTACAGACGCAAAGAAGTGGTACAGATTATTTACACTACAGCACAACCTCATAGTGTCTAGGACTACTTGATGCACAAGCAAAGCTTTGGATAAATCAAAAGCTAAGGTGTAGGAGCCCCATGTGTCGTCCCCTGCCCAAATAATCACTTCACTGCAAATTTCCAGAGCCTCTTGTGGAAAGGAGATCTTTGGAAAAGCTTGCTTCCCCCAGGGTGTCAGATTGGGGGAGAAACTATCCCCTCACAATGGAACTGGATACAGGTCCTGTAGCTTGCTTCATCTCTGGTGTTTTGGTTTTCTTCTTCTCCCCTAAAAGATCCGAATTCATCCCATAATGGCTGTAGTGGTAGCAGGACGTGATAATCTAAAAAATCTGGGGGTCACCTGATTTGACTTTCAGCTTCTAGGTCCTGTGGGGCTGGGATGCCATGACGAGGTTAATTTTGGTGTTGGGGTAATTTATGTAAATCAGAGTGCAATTTTTTCTAAAGTGCAAAAACAGTTAAGTTGACTAGTCTTCCTTCTTGGTTTCTTTGGTGCAATGAAGTATGTTAATAAGAGTAATTTGGTGGGGATAACGTTATCACCACAAAGATTAATTTTTAATGTTTTTATATTTGGAAGTGTTAAACCAGTAGTTTTGTTGGAATGAGCTTCATTCTTTAGATACTATCTGAATGTTTCAATAAAGATTCTTCAAATTATTACTCTTAAGTTCTCGGTGAAGGATACTGCCCTGCGTTTCAGTAGGCTGCGTGTGCAACTTTCTTTCACTTTGCGTGGAAAAGTGTTTTCTGGAGTACACACCCGTGTAATGACTTCCCTCAGGCTCTCAGCTCTGCTCCCTCTCCATCTGCGCCAGTCAAACTACCGCAGTGGAGCGACGGAACACAAACAAAGCCAAATTCTTCCTTCCCAGCAGCAGTGATTCCTACACAAGTAATGCAGAAAAAGCAAGTTACTTCTGTCAAAATACTTTATTTTGAAAAGCGCGAGAAGGGTGGTGTTTGTGACCAGCAGTTAGCTTTTTTGCAACAAATCGCTCTTCTTGCAAGACTAGACTTCCCTAAAGCAGTTGTGGTGTTTGGTTCCAGGTTAGATCTTGTTAGAACAAACCTGTTCCCACAACCCTTCTTCATTTTTTTTGTAGATGCGAGGTTTCCTGTCGGGGAACAGGGAGCGAGATGGAAACGGATGCTCTTTCAAAAATGTTAATGTTGATCTAATGTGGGAAACAAAGTGAGGTGGCTCAGCCAGGGGCGACGTGGAAAGATTCTGAAAAACAAGATGGTAGCAAAAGCTGCTTGACATTCAGAATACAAAGGTTTCAAATTTTCTGCCTTTTCATAAGGCTATTTCCCACCCTCCCCCCTGCAGTACAGTGGGAAGAGTTCTGACAGACCATGTCCCTCTCTACTCAGCTAGAAGGCAAAAAGAAATCAGTTTCAGGTACCTGTAAAATCTGTTGATCATCTTGTTCCAACCAGAAATCCACATGTGGGAAAGGCCTCCAGAAATAAGGCCCGATATGGAGCTGTTCCATCTTCGCATCGTAGATGTTAGTCAGCTGTAACAACATGGGGAGCTGTCAGACACCACTTACACCAATCAACAAGACGGCAAATCCACTCCAAGGCCTTCGGCTTCTGCCTTAGCCAAACTGCTCAGCCCCGCTCTGTTCCTACTGAATTAAGATTAACCAGTCACTCTGACAAACGACATTAAACTGTACCAACAAACCCAGAACGGAAAGCCGCTGCTGGGATTACACCCATGACCAGATTCTCTTTACCTAAGTTGTCCTGCTGAAAGCTGCAGGCCTGGTCCTAAGGGCGCCTGCGAGAGCTGGCCTGCCACGGCAGGGCTCGCCCTTGCAGAAGGGATTTCATCTCCACCCTTACCCTTTGCCTCTGCTCTTCCATCTTGCTCATTTGTTATGGACAGAACACAACGGAAGTGTTTTGTCTCCCCTTTCAGCACAAATACCGGTTCTCCCCTGTTATTTTTACTCACTGTTGCTCCTGTTAAAACATGGGCTGAACGCAAATCCTCATCCGGCCCTTTTTCTGGGAAGGTTGCAGGGAAAATCTCTGCAGTTTTAACATTCACAGCTGGTGGGAAGTAGAGTTTTAAATAAACACACACTTAATTCCTACAGACCACTTGTTTGAAACTACCATGTTCCCAACATGATCATGTCGCAGGAACTTTAGAGCCCATCAAATGCTGTTCCTGTATTTGTCTGTATGGCAGACTCCTGCGCCTGGGCTAACAGATTTCTACTTATTTTGCTTTGGCAGCATTTCAGTATTGCAGAAGAACATTTTCAGAGATACTTAAACTAATTAGAAAAAGCTCAGAAAGAACAATGAAAAGAAGGTTGAATCGTAACCCCAAAGGTTAGTAGAGTAGCTTGATACTGACAAAATTCCAAGTACATTTAAATGAAAAAGGTCTGTTTGCATTTGTACGCAGCCGGTGCCATGTGCGCATCTACCCAGCTGTGGTACCAGATCAAAACCTGTGCATCTACCTAGGCCTCCAACTACACCACTTGATTTTTAGGATGGGCTTTACCAACTCATTAAAAGCAGCCCATTTATTATTGGAACATGAAAAGCTATCGAGTTCAAAATAATTTAATGCTAATTTGACTTACCTATTCCATAAATGATTGGAAAATGAATATCCTTCTCTTCTCTGTCATTTAATTCTGTAAGAAAAAAAACCCCCAAACTCTCAGGTCTTTGGATTTTTCTTTTGAGCAACATTCATTGGGTTTTGTGTTACTGGAGAAGAACAGATCTGGTGTTGCATAAAGACAGAAAAAGAGCAAAGGAAGCCTGAAAGAACTACGGAAGAAGTGGTACAGGTCAGTAACAGCACACTCTAGGGCCTGAAGCAGAACTGTTCATCTCGCAGCAGTGCGGCCAGCTCCAGCCAACTGTCGCTTCACTTTCTGCATGGGCAACCCAACAAAATCCCACAATGCAAAACTACCCAGATGCCAAGTTTCAAAGACGTAACTAAGTCACAAACAGCGCTGAAATGCAACGGTGATGATGGAAATAGGACCTGAACGGGATACAAAGAAAAGGAAATTACTCTTCCTTTATGTGACATCACACACTATGAACTAACCAAACAAGTTTATGTATTACGCCGACCCTGCAGGGGGGCAGGTTGAACAACCCCGGGTCAAAAGGTTGTAAGCGCCCTTCTCAAGTGCCTCTCTAGATACCCACAGACACAGAACCTCCTTCCCCGGGACGAAGCTGGTGACTGTCACGGGCGGTTCTACTACCAGCTGTGCTTCAGCAGCACTGGGTGAGGAGAGACTCCTCACTGCACTCTCTGACATCCCCACACACTCTACCAGCAATGAAACTAAAACCAGCAAATGGTCACTGAGGACTCAGGCTGTTCTTTCTTAGAGGCCAGATCAAAAAGCCGTGTGTGAAAAGACTCCTGCACTTTGATTTCAGTGGCTAAAGATACTCTGAAACCCAAGGAAGCGGTTTCTTACCTGTTACGCAGAAAGTCACTAAATGCACATCATCCGGTTGGAGATCGAAGGCTCCTACAGCAACAACGACAGCAGCAATGTATACCCCTGACTGGTGGCAAAGCAGGTGCCGTATCTAGGCGAGGGGGCATTATCAGTGCTGCGCACGCACTGCAGAATAGGTGGGCACCGATACCTAACGCACTGTTCCTAGATAAGGCAACAGAGCAAAGAGCGTTTGGCAGATCTGCTTCAAACTAACTTGTATAAAATCAAAGCCACAGCTACTAAACACAACAGGAATTTACAGAGCGGCCAGCTGCAGCAACCAAAACGTGCTAAAGACAGTGGTTTGCCACTTCCTGCATTTACTGGTTTAACTCTGGCATCGTGTCAGCTCTGCTGTGGCTCACTATACATTTAACAGCTTCTATTTAAATGTATTCTCCTAAAATGTTACATGTGTAGTGAGCAAACGGCAGCTTTCATTAGCTGTAAATTAATTCAGCTTTTCACCATCCCACACAATAGAAAAAAACCCCAAACACCTTCTCCTCAAAGTTCTAACGGCTGTTAGTGTTTTGAATTGTAACTTGATGCATGAAAGATGCATCAGAAGGTTGAAAAAAAGGCGAGTTAACCCGAACTCTTTATTCTTTACCAGAATTCTCATACAGCCTAAACCACAGGTAACAAGGGTGCGATGGTCACGAGGGTGCTTCCCAGGACCTTCACCAGTTCTGTCTTCCTTTTTGTTTATCCCCTTGCCCACCTCCCTCCGATCCTGACAGCTGC
This sequence comes from Todus mexicanus, assembly GCA_013389965.1. Taxonomy (NCBI): domain Eukaryota; kingdom Metazoa; phylum Chordata; class Aves; order Coraciiformes; family Todidae; genus Todus; species Todus mexicanus. The sequence continues at coordinate 9,145 of WEIS01070348.1, forward strand.
CCCCTCCCTGTTCCAGTGTGGCCGGGGCCTCTCCACCTTCGGCAGGCGCCCAGCACAAGCCGGAGCTCTCGCAGCTGAGCAGGCCCTTTACCTTTCCAGTGTGATTGTAAAGTACTGCAATCGCTGGGCTAGCGGCTTCATAAACACACAGAACAGCTTTGTTCAAACAGTTCCAAGCAATGATTAATTTTACCTCATCCCATTAAGGTACCCAATGAATAGTATCTAATGAAGTCACCCACACGTGTAGATTTAGTGACAACGCTTGACCAAGATCCCGTAGAGTATTAGCAGCAGAGCCAGGAGTCCAGCCCAGCGGAACTGCACCCCGATTCTACAGGCTAGAATATAAGCCAGGAAGAAATGACAAGTTCATACCCTCCACCCCCACACACTGGCCATGGTTGAGCCTCACGAGCCCAACCCCTCTCCACACCAAGTTTGCGGGTAGAGAAAACACCCTTCAGAACGAATCCAGATTCCTGTCCATTAAATGACAGGAGCTCAGGTTACAAACAAGCTTTACCCAAATCCAGTCAGAACTAGATTTTTTTGGACATGAGAGTGAAAAAAACGTGAACTTACTAAGAAGCTGATTAGTAAGTTTTTGTGATAACTGCCTATCATCATTGAAACCTCCAACTAGGTGCACTTCCAGCCTAACAGAGATGGAATAACAGGAAACAGCAATTAAAAAGACATCCCAAAGTGAATAGCTTTACAAAATAAACCCCAGCCCAAACTGCAAAGCAATCGCGAGAGAAGCCTCACTTGTTACAGTCACATGCACCAAGCTGGTTTGTGTTGCACAGCAAGTTATGGTAATCCCATTCCAAACGCGTCAGGGATCACCCAGGGGAGAGCACAAATTAAAAGCCTTTTAAGAGCCATGACATGCATGCAGTTCCATCTGAGTCAGAGGCATCGCCAATGGCCAGCACCTCTGGTTTGGAGGGAACTTACTTAGTAAATACCTTTCAGCTCCTGATAACGGGTTAATTGAATAGGAAGATATTTGCTCCCATGACCCTGTTGCAACTATTCTGAAGCATGCAGCAAGGTTCTTCTCTGAGAAGTGTCTATGTAAAAGCAACTCCTGAGAAATCATGAGGGTTTAGAGACCGTGTCTTCTAAGTTCATTGAGTTTTTGTCCTTAGCGAACTACAGAGGCAAAAACTTCCACCCCCACAATGAACCTTGTTTGCTAAATTCTGGTTTAGAGCTTTTTTCCCCCCAGTGTCCTGTTGCCCTCCACCACAGGGGATTCTCAGATCCCAGCAGTCTGGAAGGAAGAATATAATATAAACCCAAAAAGAGCTCTTGAGAAACTTTCGCACATCTGCAACAAAAGTTAACTGGGAAACAGTGAACACAAAACTTCACAATGGCATTTTACAGACACTACTCAGAACAGAACCAAGCTTTAAACCTAAAAACACCCTCAAAATCGTTGTTGAGGAAATTGCTTTCACTTTACATGTACCTCCTGATCCAGAGATCTTTCCTGCACTATTACCTTGTTGGAACCCCATAAAAACCCCATAAAAACTTCTCTCTGCACAAGCTGCAGTAACCCTGGTGAAGAGCAGCGCACAAGAAGTGAGAGCAGAGCTGACCTGCCGTATCCCGTGGCGTCAGAGAACGACTTTACTGAGCTCATGATGAGCGACACCTCAGCTTCCGTGTCGGATCCGTCGCAGTGTGTCAAGCAGGTGGCTCCACTGCCTGGGGAAGGCACAAGAAGACGGCTGGTTAATGATGCTTGATGGCTGCTCCGCTGCTCCAACTGGAATACCTAACAGATTACGCTACTTCGTAGCGCAAGAGCTACACCTCCACCACCACCTCACCTCTCTCTGGAGCAGTCTCCAGCAGAAGATACAGGCTGACTGAAAGAGGCGATAACCTTGTCGCGCACCCCATTGTAAAATCACCAGAAATCACGCGAAGGGTTCAAGTGCCCTCTGAACCAGTGCCCTCTGAACCAGGACTGGGCGGCGCCTCTAATGTCAGAAATCCCGGCACGCAGCCAGGACCTTCCCGCGAGTCCTAACTCTGTGGATACCAAACCCCGCGGCCCAAACTGCTGAGCACAGCCGAGGTCTGCAGTGGCCACCACCCACTCGCAACGGAGTGGGTGAAGCCTAGGATCTGCTACATGAACAGCCAGCGCACGGAACCTCTGGCGCTGAACACACCAGCTCTTTGAGTAGGTCACTCCGTTAACACGTTACGCGACCTTTGGAGATTTGAGTTGATATAAATGCACTCGCGGGTTATTTTATGAACGCAGCACAAACTGATTCGCTGCTCCAGGGGTGCAGGTTCTGTTCCGAACGTCCTTTAAAGATACCTGTGTGTCGGAGCACGACTATGTGGCAGGTAGTCGCGTCGTCTGATCCAAGAATGGAAACAGAACCTATTTGCAAGGAGACAAACATTGTAAGAACTCTCACAGGCACTGCTTCAGAGGAAGGAGAAACGTGTATGTTCCCACATACCATCTTTGGGGGTAGTCACTGCAAACTCTCTCTGCTGGACGTACAGAAGACCTTTGGGTTCCACAATTTGAGCAGGCTGACTTCTCAGAAGTTTTGCCTTTTCCTAAAGACAAACGATAACAGAGACTACAGTGTCTGAATTCTCAGCTGTATCCATTACTTGAGAGAAACATCACCTCTGAAAAGCAAAGGGATCCAGGTCAGAGAAAAATGTACGCATTTTGTATAATGGAGTCTTCTGAATATTGAGAATCTTTTCACATTCCTGCCACTGATCTAGTTAATTGTTAAATCCCATCATTCCACAGACATGCAAAACCCTCCTCCCTGCTTCATAGGTGATAAAACAGAGGTACAAAAAAAAGCAATAGGACCTAGCGAAGGTTATATCAGACAGTACCAGAGCTGAACTTCGGAGCTAATCAGGACAGGAAACTTCAAATGTAAACATTTCCGTCTTCTACTGCCACGATCCAGCACAGTCATTTAGTACTTATCAAAATATCGCTGTTTATTAGCTCGCTCAGCCCATGGAAAACCCAGACTGCTGGGCAGTGATGCTGCAGGGCTGTCACAGACCTGCCATGCAGGCACTGAATGCCCCTTCTGGAGCTCAGAAAACACGGTTTCACCAAACGTGCACTGGGTTTCTGCAGAAACTCCGTTTCCATAAAGCAGCCTTTTCTGATGCCAACATCTTCCCAAGCAGCTCAGCTCAGCACTCCCCATTCCCACTACAGCCTTTATCTGCTCAGGAGCTCCTGCCTCGGCTGTCAGCAGCAGTTTGTGCTCTCCCGCACGGACAGGGCAGCTTGGCCCTTCCCGGCCATGGCCCCGCCGCTGCCCCGCACCCGGCCCGCCCCGCCCGCCGCAGCTCCCGCCGGGGCCCCGGGTC
>WEIS01070349.1:0-13714 GCA_013389965.1 Todus mexicanus
AACCTCCCCTGCAATGGGGCAAGAGCTGGGATCCGCCCATCTCACAGGCTTTTTGCCTGAATCCAGAGGAAGCAAGTGAGGGCAACCAGAGCGATGGTGACGTGACCTGCCCCATCCCCACCACCACAGAAACCAGGACAGAGCGGTGATGGGAGGTGGTTGAGTCGCCATCCCTGGATGTGTTTAAAAGATGTGCAGATGTGGTGCCTGGGGACACGGCTTAGCGGTGGACTTGGTAGGGTTAATGGTTGGACTCGATGATCTTAAAGGTCTTTTCCAACCTAAATAATTCTGTGATTCTCTAATTCTATTCATTCCGATGCTGAGACTTCTAAGCCTTACCATCAGCTCAGCATCTTTCTCTTGCAAAGACGACAATGCTAATAACTATTCTCATATTATTACCATCACTATCACTACGTCGACTTAACTCCTCCACCACCCGTATCCATTTAAGTCGCAAAAGAAGGGCAGCAGAACCCCTTGGCTGCCTGGGGAGCTCCTGGGGGAGCTGCAGCCACTCTCCCAGCATTGTCTTTCCAGCTGTACCACAGACCAGCAGATTTACCCCTCCCTCCTCACCTACCCCGGTGCTGAGCCTACGCACACGCCGCACGAAGGGAATCACATCTTGACGGAGGCCTCCGGGCACAGCAGTACCGTGAATAATAACAATAACTTCGAGTCAGGTTTTTTTAATGGTGAAGCAAGCCTCTCGCGCGCTGAAGAATCCTTTAAATGTTCCTTTGCTCTTTATCTTCTGCTTCCTTTAAACTGTGATTGAATTTGGGACTAATGAAAATGCGAGTCTGAGAGCATTTACTGGAAACCGGCTGCTCTTGCTTTTTCATCTCCCTCTCTCTCTGCTGGCCTGGCTCATAATCTACCTTCTCCGCGTCCACCCAGGGAAAAGCCAACAAACACATTTCTCGGAGGGAAGCTGGTGTATAATCAGGGTTTGAGCAGCTTTGGGTCATTCATCTTGGTGCGGACAACAAGGTCATGAAGTGGGCACTGCTCACTTATTTTCCTTCCTAATATCTTTTCTCTAACAGCGGATGGCATCTCAATAAAATGGAAGCTTTCCTTTCTCTCTTTTGCAGAGGGGAAAAAAGAAAGGGCGGTGGGGAAATCAAAGGCTGAATGTGTTTGGCTTTTTCTGTGCCAGGCAATCAGTGTTTGGCTCTTGTTGCCTGTGGGTGGGAACCCAGACTCGGCAGCTCTCAAACCTCTAATTCTGGGTTGGATTGCTGCGCCCTTCAAGAGCTGGGCAAATATGGGTAAAATATTGACACAATTTGTCACGACGGAGGAAAAAGTGTCTTCCTGGGTAATCTGTCAGAAAGTCACTGCTATAAAAGACCTTTCCTGATGGTACCGGCGGGTAAACCTGTGTTGGTTGATGGATCTTGTTTTATTGCCCTTTCTAGATCTCTTTGCTTTGATACGAAAGGAGAGAAGTGTCAGGATCTTAAAGGAGCGCTCGGCGATTTGCAATCCCACCACGTCCCAGGAATATGAGTCATCCCAGCTAAACAGGCAATAGAAACCCCCCTTGAATCTGGGCAAGACACAGGTTAAAGTTCTCGCAAACGCTGCTGCCTTTGGCACAGGAGACCCGAGCACAGGTTTACCAGACGTGTCTACCTGGCACCAGCTGGCATGCGGAGCCCAGAGTGACTGATGTCCACTGCCACCCACACCGTCCCCTCTGCTGGATGGTGTCATTGAAGACACGCTGTTATTTCACAACCCTTCTGGAAATATTAAAAGATCGAAGACGAAAGAGCCTCTTACAATCATAAAATAATACAGACAGGCGCCTCTATTTTTCATCTAACCTTTTTCTCTTCTGCCCTTTCTTTCGTGCACACTCCTTTAAAAAACCAAACCAAGAAGACGGTGTGGAAAACTTCTAGACTCAGTCAGACCTCGACGAAGTCCCCAAGAAATTTCCTATTACAGAATCACAGAATGATACGTTGGAAGGGACCTCTGGAGATCATCTCATCCACTCTCCCTGCTCCACCAGGGTCACCCAGAGCAGGTCACAGAGCTATCACCCTGTTCATCTTGCCCATAGTGGAGATAACAAGTTTGGCAGCTGGGTTCTGTGGGAACAGAATCAGGGCACAACCACAGCACATCCCTTTGGTCTGGGTTTGTACATCACCAAGGATGGGTGGAGCAGAAGGTCCCACTCCTCGTTAGGCTCCCTGGCTCTCTAACGCCACCGTCTCCATTAAATACAGAATAGACCAAGGGAATAACCACAAAAATGCCTTTGCTGGAGGTGCAGGGACTGAGACGCTGGAGGAACTGGATGGGCAGGGGGGCAGTGCTGTCCCTTGGCACAGAGCAAGAGTTAACATTTATAGAGCAGAATCTATTTTGGGAACAGGAGTGAACTGCTCAGGGTTGTACTTGCCTGGGAAAAATTCATCACTTCTCGTTCTTTCTTTCTCTCTCTCTTTTGGTTTTTTTTCATTTTATTTGGAAACACCAAGGAGGGGAGAGCGAAGAGATTGGAGTTAAAAACAAGAGTAATGCCAGATGCTGACAAAATAAACTTGACACAAAATTAGAGCACAGGTGATGGGGAAGGGGAGTTCCCTTTTTAATAATATGAAAAAGATCTGTATTGTAAAATCTACCTTAGAAAGAGCCCGAGCAATTAGAATTCCAGGCTGCCACAGAAAAATAGCAATGTAATGGGCCAGCTCTTTTTTTTTTTCCAGCTGGTGATGGAAACCTGCCCTGGTTGAGAGTGATCAGAGAGGAGCCAGTGAAGTACTTGCTGCTCTGCTGAGAGACACTGACGGTAATGCAGATGGGAACAGGACTGGTTGGTGGCCCTGCTAGCAAAGAGCTCTCAGAGGTTCTGCTTCATCCTCCCTTTTGCATAAGCAGCAAATGAAGAAGTTATTTGAAGGTAGACATAGAATCACAGAATCCTAGAATGGGAGAGGTTGGAAGGGACCTCTATAGATCACCTAGTCCAATCCCCCTGCCAAAGCAGGGTCACCCAGGGCAGGTCACACAGGAATGCAGCCAGGCGGGTTTTGAAAGTCTCCAGAGAAGACGACTCCAAAACACGACTCCACAGTCTCGGTCTGATCTCCCTTGGCATATCTGTGCTCCAGGGCTCATTTTCCCCATGTTTTTAAGTGTCACTGATTTTCAGAGGTTGTGTGTCCTGCCCAGACTCATCAGCTAAACCTCAGGCTCCTTCATCTCTGGCTCTGTCCGGGGCCAGCCCCACGATAGCATGGAGAAGGTGGCAGCGAGGCCAGGGAAACGCTGGGTTTGCTTCATGCACAGCAACTTCCAAGCTGCAGTCCCAGCTCCCCCTTTCCACACCTGAATCCATCCTGCATAACACCCTGTCCAGAGAACCCCAGGACTGGTGTGGGGGGGTGTGTGTGTGTGGGTGCTTGCTCCTGCAGGTTGATTTCTGATCCTACCTACGGAAAGACGGGAGATGGTCAAACCCTGGCTTCATTAGCGTGATGTTCAGAGCCACCCCAAGCTTTGTGCCCCAGCCTTGCCTACAGGCTGCAGGAGCTGCGGAGACAACGGTGAACATGTTCCCTCGTGGCAGCTCTTGCTCATGCAGCACATCCACCCTTGGGCAGCCTTTGGAGGTAAGAATATGTAAGGCTGCAAGGTCCAATCCTGCCAGGCAACGTTCAGAGGAAATCTATCTGTCCACCTAGCTAATTATATTGATGTAATTAGGCAGCTCCCTCAGCNGCTGCCCAGAGAGGTTGTGGAGTCTCCTTGTGTGCAGAGATTCCAAGCGCGCCTGGACACTGCGATGCTGGGCCCCCTGCTCGGGGTGACCCTGCTGGAGCAGGGGGGTTGGACGAGGTGATCTCCAGAGGTCCCTTCCAACCCCCACCATTCTCTGTGATTCCATAATCTCTGTGTACACGGAGCCTGGCACGGAACTGCTAAAACGACCCAAACACAATAAAGCCACGACAGAGCCAAAACCCAAACCCTTGGCAGCTGGATTTTGAGCCAGGCTCTGCCAGTGACTCTCCAGTCTTCAAACTGAACTTTCAAAACAAGGTATTGGGAGGGGCTGCTCTGTGCACACTCCACCCCAGGCAACTCTATACAGGCTGGGGCTGAAACTCCTGCGAGGGCTCCTCGATTTGTGCTGAGCGGTGCCTGTAGCAACTCCCTGCCTCACTCTGCAGCAACATCTGAGCTCCTCTCGGCCAAGGTGAAATTAAAATAGACAGAAACAATTACTGCAGGGAAAGCGGAAAAGTTAATAGGAGCCTTGAGCGTGCTTGTGAGACATTCATGGGGATTTCTGGTTTGGGTTTTTTTTTCTCTTTCCCCTTCAGGTCTCGGAAAGTAGCTCCAAAGGTAGAAAGATTTTTGAAAAAAGGCTTTGGCAAATGTGCATGAAAGAGCCTAGGAATGCTCTAATGATCAAATAGGGATTTTGTTCCCTGTAGCTTATCTCCTGCTATCATGAGGATCCTGTAGGGGAGGAAAAGGAGAATCTGGATGACTTCATTATAAAACAGATTCTTAGAGAAGCAAAGCTGCTTTGGCGAAAGGAGGAAATCTGATACACGTCTTTGATCTAGTAGGAATCCAGGCAGAGACCCCTAAGGTCCTTGGAAAGTCTCTTCTTGGCATCACTGGGCGTTGCCTCAGGCCCAGGGTGGCAGGAGCCGTGCTGTGGCCTAGTGCACACACACGCATTTCAGCTTCAGTTTGGAGACCCCTGCCTGTTGTATGTGGTGAGGGAATGGGTAGAGGAATAAGGACCTAAAGCCTTTTTGTGATCGCTCAAAGCAAGAACCACCTTTGCTAACGAGTTACTACATGAGCGCCTCCTCTTCTAGAATCATAAAATCATAGAATGTCAGGGGTTGGAAGGGACCTCAAGAGGTCATCAAGTCCAATCCCCCTGCTGGAGCAGGAGCACCCAGGGCAGATTGCACAGGAACGCATCCAGGTGGGTTTGGAAAGTCTCCAGAGAAGGAGACTCCACAACCTCTCTGGGCAGCCTGGGCCAGGCTCCGGCACCCTCACAGGGAAGAAGTTCCTCCTCATGTTGAGGTGGAACTTCCTATGTTCAAGCTCACACCCATTATTTCTTGTCCTATTGCTAGACACCCCAGAAAAGAGCCTGGCCCCCTCCTCCTGACACTCACCCCTCAGATATTTACAGACATTGCTCAGATCCCCTCTCAGCCTTCTCTTCTCGAGACTAAACAGTCCCAGTTCTCCCACCCTGTCGTCACAGGAGAGATGCTCAAGTCCCTTAATCATTTTCATAGCTCTCCGTTGAACTCTCCCCAGTAGGTCCCTGTGTCTCTCTGATTCTCTCTGATTCTAGACATCAGCTTTGGCCAGTGGAGCCGAGATCCTCCCGCTTTGCCTTCTCAACATGCCCACAATTAAAGCTCTAACGCATTAGCTGGCCAAGAATATTCTCCTGCTCCAGCCGCCGTTGCCCAAAGGGTTGTTCCCCGCCTCACCTTTCCAAACCAGACCTCAGAGCCTCATGAACCCAGCGTGGAAGCTTTAGCAAAACCACACACAAGGAAAAAATGAGCTCCTTAATTTGCTTCTCAACCAGTCAGAAAGATGGATGGTTAGCTGCCGCAATGATGGTTTCTAGATATCCCTGTCTTGTCGCTTAATCATACAGTATATCAAGCAAACCGTCCCCATTCCTAATACGACAGCGGCAAGATCTGACTGATTCTCCCCGTCCATAAACCAGATCGTTGTCTCTTCCCATCTGCAAACATAAAACCCCATCACGTTATTACGCGACTGATGCCGTCGTAAAACGCTCCCCATGTCTTCCCCGTCTTTTCTCCTCCTCGTTCTCCTTCTTTATATTATCCTCAACTGGACTGAGACCTTCTACCTTCCCTCTCCGAAGGGCTCACACAACCATCAGTCACTTTTATTTTCCAAAGAGGTGGCTTTGCCCTCGGGCACTTGGGCTTTGAGCATCGGTCTGAGGTGCCATCCCCCTCCCAGCCCTTGCAACGTGTTTCCTCTTACTGCGCCCAGTATAAATCAGGGATGCTACAGCATATTTTATTTGGAGCGTCGGCTGGAACTGCAATTAATCACTGCCAGGCTATCCGAAAAGAACCATTACTTTTTGCTTTATTCTTTCCTACACAAGCAGAAGAGATACATCTCCATTCCCGTTATTAATCCCCTCGCTCGCTGGAGGAAGGCCAGCCTCCAACTGGGAGCAGACGTCTACCAGTTGACCCCAGGACGGAGCTTAGGTGGGAAAGGTGGAACTTTGCTGCAAATAGGGATTGACTGAGGAAAGAAGGGGGGGTTTCGCTGGGAGAGCGGAAGGGATCGTGTCTGAGGAGAGGGAGGAAGCCTTGTGGCTCTGCAAACAGATGTTAATGTTTAACAGGACACATAAAAGAAATCGCTACAAAGCTTCGAGAAAATGATTTTCCCTTTGTTTGTTAGCTTGGAGCTCCTTTGGCAGTTAATTAAAGGATCTGGTTGGAAAATCTCTTTCCTCCCAACCCCCCCAAATTGTGGCACACAGCCAGAAGTGACCATAAATGTGGCAGCTCAGCTCACTGAGCTCACTGCTCATTTGCCCTCTACGAGTTTGGAGTCGTGCACTGCTTCTTAAGGTCAGAATATTGTTCTTCTCATTTCTAGGACCACAAATTCTCCTTCTCAAGACTGAAAAAAACAAAGCTCTGTTTTTCAAGCCCTGGGCTTTGTCAGCAGCAGCCAGTGTCTTATAAATGAGGCTTCCAAAAGACGTCGCAAAGTCCAGCTCCTAAATCACTTTGAAGACTTCAATGACCAAGGAAGGGAAGATACTTAGAGTGAAAACTTTGCACAAGACAGCAAGTGCCAGTTTTGTTCAGCCCTTGAGATGGTGGCTCCTGGGCCACTTCAGGACATGGTCTAGTGGCCATGGAGGTGTTGGGTAGAAGGTAGAAGGTTGGACTTGATGATCTTGAAGGTCATTTCCAACCTTGATGATTCTATGAAAGACAAAAGGAGCCTGTACAAGACCTCCTGCCAATGCCAGCTGCCAGGACCCCACCATTATAAAGACGCAGGTTCCTGTGTGAAGTAAACCCCTGTAACTCCAGAGGTTCTCTGGTTACTTGCAGAAGAAGACCAGGTTCTCTGCACCAGACTAAAGCGATGCTTGGAAACAATCTCTTTCCAAAATCTGGACCGCCTGGGGGAGAGGTGTTTTGTTTGTTTTTCCAGGTGTGAATGAAAGAGATTTCTAAGAGAAATGCACCAGTACTTCAACCCAGCAGGCCCCTTTCTGATGCCAAATGTCGCACGGTTCACAGTCCCACATGTGCTTCCTGCTCAATTATTTATCTTCTACTTGGAATAAAAATAGTGACCGAGCCAGTTTTCCTGTCCGTAGAAACCTTGATGTTGCCAAATGGGAAGTTCAAAGAATAATCAAAACGTGACTGGTTTTTTCACCCCTTTCTACTGGCTGAAATCTGCTCTCTCCAAGCAGAAGGCACGGTGGCTCTAAGTTCAAGTCCTGGTGTCACCATGGCTTAGTGACTTACTGACTACCAAGACAGACACAGTAATGAGCTCTTTGGATGTTCTTTGTCTATCTCGTTGCAAAGAAAATGGGTGAGCTCTATGAAACGCAGTTCAGGCAGCAGTTCTTTGGGTGGCTCAGAGCTCCTGTGCAGCTCAGCTGATGAAAGGTAATGCCTTGACCCATCATGGTTCAACAGCTTCCAGGGATGTGTCAGCTGGAGTCTATCTAAGGTTCATTTGTTCTCTGTACGAAGCTGAATTTTGCCTTTTGTGAATACAAAACGTCCTGGACAAGCTGCATCTTTCCTTCCATTGGCTTATCTGAGCCCATGTGGTTCACACGGGCGCTTTGACCCTCTGCAAAGTCAAGGTTACAGAACTGAAGTGTGAAATGATATTACAGAGAAAGGCAGCATCAAGTAGGAAGAACAGGATTTGTTCAGACTGGAATCTTATTGAAAGCACAATTCAAACCTCACTAGAGATTCCGAGATGAAAATAATCCTTTACTTTTATTTTGCCTTTATTTTCAGCCTGTCTCTTTTACTCTTAACACTGGAAGGGCAGAAATACCAGCAAAAATGTCATTCCTATTGTACTTAATTGTTCCACTTGAACATGAGAACAAGAGCCTGGGATGGAGATGGCCCAAGGCAGCTAAAATGTCACTGAGAAGCTTTGAATTTGGGGAGGGAAAAAAAGCACGCTACAGTAGATGTTGGTTAAATCAAACACCTGAATTGCTGGTTGCACCCTCCCCTTTCCCCACCTGGCAGAGGTTGACATGTGCCAGTTCAGTCCTTCCTCTAACGGGCAACGTTTCAGTAGGTTCTGTCAAGCCTACGATGTCAGCTCGCATGTGCCTGTCAAAGAATTACCTCTCTTCCTCCCGTATCCTCGCAGCTATTTGCACAAAATAACACTAATTATCTAAACCACCGGCTTCTTCAAAATACCCGTTGGAACAGAAGATACAATTACCATAATTCCAGAGCAAATTTCCCTTCCCATAATCACTCTCCATTACAACCAGCATCTCAGGTACCTTTAGCTTCACCTGGGAGCTGGGGAAAACAAAGATTTAACTTCTTTAACTCTTTTCAGCCTAGTTTAGAAAGACTTAAGCGTGTGCTTTGTTGGAAGAAGTCTGCAGGAGTTACACCCATGGGGTTGCTGAGCTCGTGGCTTAGAACTACAAAGTAGATCTGTCCTAAAATGTGTATCTCTGGTTTTGCTATCTGAACTTTCATGACGTCCAGGTGAGAAACAGGCAGTTCCAGAAGTTAGTTCATCCAGCCTAACTCAAATGTTGTTTTTAGGGTAGGTTAAGCTGCCATCTCTAAGGGTTAAGGGCTATAGCTTGTTCAGACCAGACCTTTAACACTGTTTGACAGCAAAGCTGACTCCTGTAAACCAAAAAACTGCCTTTTCAACTGTGTGGGGAGCACCCGGAGAGGTCTCTGACCTTCTCAGAACTCTCCCACACCATGTGTCCTTGTTTTGTTTAGATCCAACTCCTCCTACCGCTGAGATAAGTCAAGGATAGAGAAGTACCTGAGCAGACTCATTTGTGCTTGTGAGAGGAAAAGCGAACTGAAGGGTCACAGAATCACAGAAAGGCAGGGGTTAGAAGGGACCTCTGGAGATCAGCGAGTCCAACCCCCCCTGCCAGAGCAGGACCACCTAGAGCAGATCACTCAGAAACACATCCAGGTGGGTTTTGAAAGTCTCCAGAGATGGAGACTCCACCACATCCCTGGTCCAGCCCAGGGGCTTCAGGTGACCACTAAGGATGGGACCCCAAGACCCCAGATTACTCTGCATTTGCACAGATTTAGGAGTACACGCTAAGACAGCTGCCCCATCCCAACCACAGGGAAACAACTTCCAGCAGAGAGATGGAGACTTCTTTAGGAATATAAATTCCATGGCTTGTCCCAGCCCTTCTGCTTCTCTGCTTTTGGTTCCTTTTCTGAGGAAAGCCAGCAATAACTTGGGCTTTGCACTCCAGCTCTGTTGCTAATGTCCTTTCCATTCCTTGTCACACTTCTCTGAGACAACCACTGAGCTGGTAACAAGGGAACACCAGGCAAGATTTGACTCAGATCTGAGCAGATAATCTCACTCAAGTTCCTCTCAGGTATCAGCACGGCACAGAAGAACCCAGCCCCTGAGACCTGGTGGAAGCAAACCTCTCTGAAACCTCTCCAAGAGAGAAAACCAAACCCCACTCATCAATTCTTCCACCTGCTTGGCTGAGGGTGCAGCAGGTTCTGTAATCACTGTAACACACATCTCTGCAATTACAGCCAGCTACGACATCGCCCGATACCAAGGGCTTGATGGATACTTGAATCAGGAGCTGAGGCCTTGGAAAGATGAGGACTGGAATTTTAACAAGCTCCGGAATATTCATTCTCGTCACCCTCCGGCACACATCTTTTAATTTGCCATTAAAAAAAAAAGGAATTGTTGCATCTCCTGTGATGTGACTGCTCGGAAAACTCTCCTGCCTGGCCACAACGCTCAAGGGTTTGCTGGTCTTGTGGTGGTAGCGTGTGAGCACAAGCAGAAGAGATGGAGCTGCTGAACGTCCAGCTTCTGCATGCCACCACCTCCACTAACAAGCTTTTCTTTTTAGACAGTAAAATTTCACCTATGACCTCCAGAAATAACCAGAATAGACCTTTCCCTACTCCAAGGAACCGAATGGCCACTTTCACCAGCTCATCCACACCAGATCATGCAGAACTAATACCAGCTTGGCTGCTGGACGTCTTTCTTCATAGAATCCTAGAATCCCAGGTTGGAAGGCACCTCAAGGATCACCTAGTCCAACCTTTCACGGTAAAGAAATCTAGCTGAAATGAGCTGGCCCAGCACCCTGTCAAGCTGAGCTTTAAAACTGTCCAATGTGGGGAAATCCACCACTTGGATTAATCTCTTGGATTAATCTCTGCCTTGGGAGATGATTCCTTCAACACTGGTGGCTCAAAGCAGGGATTTTGCAACAGAAAGTTTCAAATCTGAATCCCACAAGTGACCACAAAACTGACAGAAGCTCCCCAAGTTGGTTAAGATGTATAAAGAAACCCTTTTTTTTTGTTCCTTCAGGTACCTACAAATATATTTCATATGCCCTCCATCGGTGCTACCGGGGTGAGTGATCGAGGTAAACACAGCTAAAAGAACGAGAAAACTGTACACTAGGTTTCTGTCCTGGCAGATTTTTCTCCGAAACACCAGTTCTGGCTATTTCAAAAGCCTTCAGGCAGACCCACAAATCACAAAGGTAATGCTCTTTCAAAATAATAAGGTTTCATAAATACGAATCGATCCTGAGGTTCAGCTTTGTCATTCCAGGGGGTTCCTTGGCCTTCATGTGCTGCTTGGTCTCACTTTTCTGTTCCGTGCATCCAAAAAAATTATCTTTTCATTAAAATAAGAAGCTGAAATCTCTTTCACCCCCGACTCTGGGAGCTGGAGCTTCTAGAGATTATTGAATATTGCCAAGCTCTTAATCAAATCATCAGAATTCTTTCATTTTCTCTATTTTGCAGAGGCTGAGGATTGCACGGGATGTTAATGAACAGCTTTCGAGCTCCTTCCCCTTTCCCCCCCCCTTCGCTTTCTTTCAGGAGTTTATTTTTAAAAGTACCATCCAGGGCATTGGAATAGCAATAAAGAACAGGTTAAAGCCTCTGATGTTTCATTCCAGGAAAGCCGAAAAGATTAATGCACTTGTCTGCAACTTGAGCCTTTGCTATTCCCAGCTCTCCAGAAACCAAACAGCATGTACAGCAATTTCTTTATTACTTAAATCACATCGCACGATTATTACACCACTTTGGCTGCAAGGCAGCAAAATTGCACCGGCCGCCAAGGTGAAAGGTGACCAAAAGAAGGTCAGCTCGGCAGGTAATGGGAAAATCTCGTTGGTTTTATAGGACAACGCGGTAGGTGTAGTAACTTGGGAGGTCTGGTGCACGGGGAAGGTAGATGCTTCCCCTCCCCTGCGTTTTTGATACCTGCTGTCGTGGTTTTGCATGAGTCAAATGCTCATTCTGGAGCTACAGTGGCACTGTCCTGCTGGAAGCACCAGCTGGTAGAGCTGGATCTAGAGAACTTCTCTCTTACACCTCAAACACCCAGAACAGAGCGGTCACGGCAGGTGGCACATGCCCAAGCATTGCCCAAATTTCTCCCCGTTCAGGGTTTTCATCCGTAGACGGCTCAGATTAGCAGTGGCACAAGTCAACTCAAAGCATGAAACCACCTGGTGCGGAACAGAGAGCTGCATCTGCCAGCGGTGGGTTGTAACAAAGCCTTTAGTACAGGAGGTAGTACCTGACAAAACCAATGTAGGGTTCCTGGACAAAGGAACAGGATCCTGGACCTGATTCCTCTGGGGATCTGGACCCTTTTTCGTGCAACCTTTTCTTGTGACTGATTGCTCAGATCAACACTTTGAGACGAATCCAGGAGAACCTGAGGTTAAGCCCATGAGAAAGTAAGTACCTTTTAAACTGCAACTTTGCACCACAAGTGTTGAACCAGCTCTTCACTCACTACTACAGGCTTAAGTTGCACCAGGGGAGGTTTAGGTTGGATATTAGGAACAATTTCTTTACTGGAAGAGTGGTGAGGCAGGACCAGGCTGCCCAGGGAGGTGGTGGAGTCACCATCTCTGGAGGTGTCCATAAAACGTGTAGATGTGGTGCTTCAGAACATGGTTTAGTGGTTATGATGTTTAGCAGACAGTTGGACTTGATGATCACAGAATCATAGAATGGAATCACAGAATAATCAAGGCTGGAAAAGACCTCTAAGATCATCGAGTCCAGCCTAGGACCTACCACCACCACTCAGCTAAACCCTGCCACTAAGTGTGGCATCCAGTCTGGCCTTAAACACCTCCAGGGACGGTGACTCCACCACCTCCCTGGGCAGCCCATTCCAGGGTTTTATCCTCCTTTCTGTGAGGTTGAATCTTGAAGGTTGTTCCCAACCTTGATGATTCTCTGATTCTAATATAGATACGATGGATCTCATTTTGCTACAACACTACAGCTTTTGTAATACTATACACCAAAAAAATGGGCATCCATTGGAGAGCGCTGCATCGCTATCGTTATTTGCACAGCACAAACATATCATTAGATGGTAAATAAGGACAGCATTAATTGCATTTGTTAATATTGTTCTATTGCATATAACATTGAAATGTAAAAATATATAAACATATACATATATAATATTTCATACGTTTCCAATGATTTGGGGTTTACATTATTCTTTAATTTGAACTTTCTTGTTTTCGTTTATCTATTTTTTCCCCTAAACATCTTATTCAAGGTTAGATTATTGCCGCTATTAATAGTTCTGGCTGTTCCTAACTTTAGCTGTTATCTATTTTTGGAGCTTATTTATGTGTTGAGTATCTTTGTTAATAGCAACCAGACTCTTTAGGATGGCAAGGATGAGTGACAGCCAGAGAAATCACTTTATACAGGATTCCTGACACAATATTTTGACAATTTGATTTTAAGTAAGACACTCTGATTGTCAGTTCAGTTACAATATGGTTGTTGCTCCCTGGTGGGGAAAAAAAAAAAAAGAAGAAGTCAGAAAATGGATGGAAATCAAATTCCTGGCTAAGTGATTTTTACAGTAAAACATTTCAGGTCTTGCCCTTGCCTCGCGCAGCACGCGTACGACATCGCGTGATGCTCGAGACGCATACGGAGAGAGTGAACATCTCGGAAACGCCTGAAAACCCCGGAACACTTTGAATAAGCGTCTAGAAAATGCAGGTAATTCATCACTCTTTATAGGCTGGTAATAGTGGTTTGCCTTTTCTGCTCCTTCCCTGCCTAATGCAACGCCCAGAACGAAGCACGATATCGCTGACGGAAACGCCTTGGGGATTTCCTTTTAGTTTGAAGGCAAAAAATAAATCCTCGTTGAATTGAAAGAGAAGAATGTAAGATGGTGTCTAGGCAAAGGTCGCTTGGGTGTCATGGGTGAGGGGCAGGAAGAGTCCAGGGAGAAATGAGGTGGCCCTTGGGGTGAATTATTTGGAAACATTTATTTCTATGGCAGAAAGAGAAATTTTGGAAGTGGAAAAGTTACGGGAAACGTATTTCATAGAATCATAGAA
>WEIS01070352.1:0-11464 GCA_013389965.1 Todus mexicanus
GGTTTTAATTTCCAGAAATCTTGCAAGAACCCTTTTCTTTTGTCTATCTTTTCCCGACCTCCCGCCTTAAAAACATTGCCAAAGATTTTCCTTTGAAAAGTAATTTTCGTTTATTTCCGGATTCCAGATTTAAAACTGAAAATGCAAAGTTCTGAAAAGCACTTGTCACTCACAAAGGTCCTGGCAATAACCCCTTTCTTCTGATTTCATCTCCAGCATCCTTCACAATTCACTCTGCTACTTCTGTGAAGCTAATTCTAGTGTTTCATCCCATCCTGTTAAATTGAGAAGAATATTTCTATTGATTCAGAAAGCAGACGGATTAAGCTCTAGTGTGTGCTTTGCTCCGTTGTGTCATGGTGTGCCTTATAACCAATTTATAGCATAAGCAGCTTTAGTTTACGGAGTGCAGTTCCAATATCTAACTGTCTGTTCACATCAAGGTTGACATCCTTACACAGATAGTTATTTTATGTTGTTATAAGTGATGTGGTCATCTGGAAATTACAATTAATATTTTTTTTAGTTTGCTTCTGCTGTCACTAAGGTAGAAAACAATCACTTTAAAAGCTTCTCTCCGACTCACATGAGCTGGGTTCAGTTGACAAAGATATCTACTTTTGTTACAGAGGTAGAGAAGAGTTCTTCCAACCCAAAGAATTCCGTGATTCTAAGAGTCATTAGGTCATCTGGCTGATCCTCTTCTTGGGTAGTCTGTGCTTGGAGAGCTTGTGCTTACATTTTTCAATTTTCTGCCCACTGAAGTAGTATGATGTTTAAAGAGCTCCTGTCAATCTGATAGGATTAAGTGCAGTGCTTGCCATTATTTGTTTATTGGACTGAGACTGCTCACTGTGTTGTCTCTCATCTCTGAGTTTCTACAGGCCTGGCAATCAAATGGGCAAGAAACTAGTCTCATTATTTTTTTTAATGCTGTGAGAAAGGACTTTATCTTAATTTGACTAAACCTGGTAGCATGTATTTAATCCATAAAAATAAACTAAGATAATTCCTTGAAGTGAAGGTGAAACCAGGCTAAAACCCCTTAGGCACCAAAATAAATTGTTCTGTTCACAAACATTTTGAAAAAGTCTGAATCAACAGCTGTTGTTCTCTGTCTTGGGCGTGGATTGTCCATCACTGATACAGAGGACTTGTAAACTGCTGTTTCATGCTTGTTCCTTGTGGTTTCTTGACTTCCCAGTCCTATGGGTGTAGGATCCTGGAGAGCTGATAATCCAGGCCACAGAGATGAGGTTTGACTGTCAACAGAGACATGAAAAAATGGAGACCAATCATGCAAGGACCACATGTAGAGCTTGTAATTGAGCGTACTCTCTTGAGCCCACTAGATGATGACACTGTAATGTTGCTGCTCTGCATACTGTAACTCTGCTGTGCTTATCATGAATGTACTGCTGCAGGGCAAGACCATGTCCCATGCTGCTGGTCCTTTGCAGATATAACATTGGTACTGGAGGCCTGAGACTGGCAGGGGGGTGGATCAATTACCATTTATGTATAGACAACAGGATTGGTCCTTGGCTTTCTGCAAAAATGGAGTTATGAAAGGCTATGACTGCATATAGTCTTGCAAACAGAAGTCTATGAGTCCCTCAGTTCAGCACCTGTTAGGATATCCTATGTCCAAGCAAGAGTTGCCAGTTTTCCCTGGCATGGTGTGGAGCTGCAGCATTGGTGATTTCCTCAGACATGTGTCTTTGAATGCCGCCTACTCCCAGGTACCTTCCTGTGCACGTAGTCTGTGGAAACAGAGCAGATCACAGGCCTCCTCCGTGCTCCTGGGTGTGACTCAGACTGCCAGTTCAGTTGTCAAACTGATGTCAGTCTGATTGAGAAGACCGTGTGCATTGCTGCTGCCGTGAGGTCTAGATGGTGTACCATGTGTATGGGTGTGCTGGTGCTCATGTTGCAAAGACCTGGTGTTGTGGGCTGTGATTACAGTCTCATTACACCTGTAAGTATATTTCTGCCTACAGATGTTGAGTACACAGGCTCTATATATCCAACGTATAATGAAAAATGGTTACCCTTTATTGCAGGTTGTGCTTGCAGAACAACTAATTAACATGGAAAGCATATAGAATAATATGGCAAAGATTAATACTTTGCTGTGCTGTAAACTTGGTTTGGAAAAGACAGATTTGTGTCAGTTTTGAAATCTGTTTAGTTCTTTGCTTCTCTTCTATACATTATATGAGGAGTAAAAAGCGGGAAAATTATCAACAAAGTTGCCTGAATGCATTTTAATAATAATTTTAATATAAAAAGAGGAAAGTCATAATTTTGTTCAAGTGGTTCATCTCCATTCAGACAGTGCAGAGGTTACTGCAGAGCTCATGCCTTTGATTTCTTACTTTACTTTGGCTTGTGTACCGACCAATTCTTGTTAAATATTTATGGACAAGATTAAAGACTTTATAAAACTTAGCAGCTGGCAGCTGTCCTCACCTAAAGGATAAGGCAGAGTTTTCATTTTAATTGGATAACTATGTGACCAAAATATGCAAACCCCAAGGGAAATACAAGAATTGAAATATGTAAAGTATTTTTTTAAAGAAAATACCCCTTTACAGTCTGTACTTTCTTTTTCCCTTGGTGGCTTTTATCTGAAGGTGAAATTGTCATTTCTTTTTCACTTCTTTCATTTTAAACTTTTATTTGAAGTTGGTGGTGGATTTTTATTTTCCCCAGGAGTTAAACTTTTCAGATGGGGTTCCTTCTATTACAGACCAGTCACGAATTAACATACTTGTATTCTTCCTTCTCTATTCTTCCTTCTCTTCCTACACTATTTCAGGTTTTTGTGTTCTTAATTACTGTTACTATTAAGTTAGTGGGAATCTTTGTATTCTACCCTTTTAAGATTAGTCCATCAACACAATCTTAGGCTAAGGTCTTCCACAATCAGCTGCCTATAGACACCTTCTTCTCCTGTACATCAATAATTTATGTACACCTTATGTCCAGCTAAAAGAAAAGACAGCTGTAGGTGAGCATGACCTTTTTTCTATGCTTTTGTCTTTCTAACATTATTTTCCCCAGTAGTGTTCTGACTACTGAAGTCAGTAAAGCTGTGGTAATCTTTGCATGAATATCTGCATGGAGTTTCTTCACCCATTTGACATCTCATAGTGCAGGAACCCAGGTAGTGAAATAATACAGTTCCTGACCCCTCATTTTTTCAACTTTTTTCTTAACACCATTTTCTTTAATACTGTTCCTTAAGATGTTTTCAGATGTGTGCTTAACTGTGCTATATCACTGAGTTTGTTGTCGCATGAATAACTCAAGGTAATCAACATCTATGAATTTTAGAGTCACATGTACCTCTGTCTATTCAGTTGTTTTGTCCTGAGTAACATTTGCGTATCTACGCATGTACTGTTATGCTCAGTTTAGCTTAGCTTTGCCATTGAGTTGCCCTGGCTTTAAAATGACTTCTAATCACTTTGTCCGGGATGTTGTGATCTAAGCTAAACGAGACATCTACTGTTTCCATCAGAAGCATGGGGGAAGCCAGACACTTCTTTGCAGAGCTCAGCAGGTGGAGAGGAGAGCATACAGAACACACCATTGCCTTTTTTATTTCCCAAGAAGATGAAAGGTAGAGAAGGGTTATAGAAGATGCCAAAGGTCAAGATTCCTAAGGGAAGACAGCTTCTTCTGCTGAGGATCACAGCCTTGCTCCTGGAATAATGCTGCAAAAACTGAGCAGAGGTCCTTCAAAATCCAGTTGGAGAAGGAGCCTTCTGTTTAGCCAGCAGCTAGCTGATTAGAAAGGTTATGGGAAATATGAATGCACACCTCTACTGACACCTCTACTCTCTGAAGAGACAATACCTCCTAAAATGCAAGTTACTGGGAGAACTGCTATGAAAGAAGATAATCACTGTCAGCTACAAGTGTGTTTATATTATATGGCAAAATTGAAGATACACTGCCCTAGAGAGAGAAAGTCATGCTGATCTCCAGTCCAGTGTTGGTGCTTTTGTAGAAGAGCAGAAAGCTGTATTTTGTTGCCTTTTTCCTTGATTATATGTACTATTTATATGTATCTGTACAAAAACTCTCTAGACAATGGTTTAGAGGAGGGCAAGCTGAAGTAGATTGTTTCAGAAGACTCCTAGGAAATGAAATTTTTAAAACGTTGTTTATCTTTGTCAAAAAGTGTTTCAGTAAAAAGGTTAAGAGGCTGTGGAGTGGCAACTGAGTGGTGATTCTGAGGACTGTAATTTGGCAGTGCACTGCTCAAATGAGAATCAGGCAGGACTTTGGAACCAAAGTCTTTCTTCAGACATATCTTAAAATGACTCACCAAAGATCACAGGTGAAGCCCTTATGAGACAAGAAAACCCAAAATTGACTTTATAAATAACAAATTTGCAAGTTCATATGGGCCCTGGTTTTTTTTAGTTCCAGCATTTCTTCTCCTTGGCACTTCAAAGCAGTGACATTTTAGATTTGACATGTAAATATGTTGTTAAAATGACCTGTAAAAAGAAGGAGGCTGTGGAGTTGCATGGGAGCAGCTGGATCTATGTGATTGTCTTGTATGTATTAAGAAACAAGTACTGATTAGAATATTATAGTGAAGAAACATCTAATGAAAATGACTTTTTTAAATTAATCTAATTATAACAGATAGCAACAATCAACAGATTATATCATGCTAACTATGATTTATTTTAATAATAAATGTATCATATCTCCTCTAGTTTAATCTCTGAGGATATCTCTTCACAGCTAAGGAGTACTCAAAAGTGTTGTGAGGAAAACAGATTCAGGACTGTTGCAAAGCAGCTCTGGTTTTGAGTTGTATGGTAGAATGTACTTTGAGAAGGAAAATGCCAGCATTGGCTGGGATAGGTCACATTCAACAGGGAATGACAGAAACCCCGCACCTTAGGAAGCTGAGAAAGAAAGTTATCACTGAAGGGACAAATAATGAAGTATAAGGGAAACTCCTCAGGAAAGAAAATAGAAAGGAAAGCAAAATGCCACCAAAAAAAAAAATTTGGACAGATGAGGCTGCCAGAGTTGGCAGAAACACGACAAAGCCTTACAAGGAAGAGCAGAATACAGAAACAAAAAGGGATCAAGGAGATGGCAAATTTCCCACATCTTGGGAAAGCCTTTTGATCTGCCATACAGCCCTCAGCCTACAAGAAGGCTCCTTATTGCTTAAGGGAGTGGCATAGAAGCTTATATGACCCACAGCAAGATTTAAATGGAATTGATAATAAGGTGGTCAAAGGGAAGGAAGGAAGGTGAATTTTTAAAATCCTTACAAATGTACTTTATTTTTCCCATTACTTCCAGCCTTTGCTTTTTTGTATTTAGGGTTTAAGTATTAGGCAAACATAGAATATATATCTTTTCCTGATCACTCTGTCAGGTGGCAAAGCAGGACCTACTTTTGCTCCTTTCAAAGACTTCACCACTGTATCTCTTTTCTTGAAAGAGAAAAGCCATTGCTTTTCTATTCTCACCCTTCTCCCTTGCTCTACCCTGAAATTTCTGAAGGCATTTGTTGCTAAACATTCAGACTGAAAATTTAAAAAGCAACTAGAAGAAATATAGCATGTTCTCTTGGGTCACCGCAACCTTATTTATGTGCAGCCTTTGCCCTTAAGATTAGAAACCCAATATCTGCTTTCTACCAGTTTCCAAGGTGCCTATATGCATATCATCACTGTCATAGGGGAACTTCTGAAATAAGCAAGGAACTATGACTAAAGACCTTCCTAAGGCATTAGTCTTGCTTTCAAAGGCAAGCTCAAGATGAAGTATCTTGTTGCTCACAGTTGGAATAGAAACACTTAAACTCTATAGCAGCGATTTAATAAACTTTTTTTTTGTTGTTGTAATATGTGGCTGTAGGGCAGCTCGGGTTTTGTTACCCACCACTTCCCAAGCAATGTTTTATTAGTGTTTTGTACTTTTAAAGTGTGCAGTAGAACATGTTTTAGGTGCTTTGCAGATTGAAAAGAAGATACAGCGTTAGCATCAAAGGCAGTATCAGTAAAAATGAACACAGGCAGACAAAAGGCCATATCCATTTGGGGCTTTGCTCTTTTGGACATTAGTTTTACATCAGGGAATTTTTTGTCCTGAAAGCTGAAATAGGATGAAAGAGTAACAAACAGGCTGCTGATGCAGCATTCCTGCTATGGCAGAACTAGAAAACCAGAACTAGGAGTTATATGTGTCTTTATCATCCCCAAAGGATCTATGGGGAAGAATGTGGGAATTAGGGAACAATATTTTTTCTGTGATCTCTCATTTGTGGTGGGGAACCTTCTGGGAGCAATATGCCTAGCTCATGATTACAAGCTGTATTTCTCAGTTTTTCAATCTGATGGCATAGCAGAGACTGAAAGTATGCTTCACCTTTTCCACACTATCTTTCTCCATTAGGATTAAGCATAGGGCAGTGAGATTTGCTTTCCTCTCCTTATGTCTCCTGAGGAAGTCAAGGTCTGAGGAAGGCCACAGAATGTCATGACTGTAGGGATTTTAATCTTTTGCATCTGCCAAGAGTTAGACTGTTATCTGGCATAAGCCAAGCAAGGCTCCAGCAGTTCAGCTGAAAGGTGATGGCTTCTTGAGTGCGAATGCTAAATACTCCACCGGCCGCTCTGCAAGATAACTTCTGCAAAGAAAACAGCTTTCTGTAGAAGAAACACCTTTGCGAGGTGCTAGTTTCCTAGTAGGACTCATCCTTCTTTTTTCTACTTGCTGGTGGTTCTCAGAAATTGTTGACTATGTATTAAGCAATTCATTGACGGCTTTGAGTCTACAAGGTAAAATTAAAATTTTTCCATCATCCATTCCAGATGAAGACTACCTTTTTTTTTTTTTTTTTTGTCATAATGATACTTTGCTTCCTAATTACTCTCTCTGACAATCCAGACTTCTAGTCAGTGAAAAGACCGTCCCTGTGTGGATGAGAAATAGTTTTCTTTGTCCCAGAAACAGGAACGAAAGTTATTGCAAGATGAGGAAAACAGGACAAGAGAAAACCAAGGCAAAGGATGATATGCTTTGATGTGCTCTAATATAATCCTAATCTGTGGATTGGAATGCTAAAAAAAAATAAATTGGAAAGGATCTATTATAATTCTTGAAACTTTATAATAGAGCCTAGCTGAGTGTATGTTCTGTGGCAGCTCGTCATACGCTTTTTCTTGCACACAAATCCGACTACCTTCCTACCCACTAGTCCCAGATGGTCTTGTATAGCCTTGCTGAAGATCTTGCTGCTAGAAAAAATTGCTCTTGGAGACTGTACTGGCTGTATTAAAATTGGTTTGGGTAGGTCTATGCATGATACGTGCTAAAGCGTTGAGGCACTTTATAGTTTGCAAATCTCCAGTGGGATGTTAATACCATGACAGATGAAGCCCTGCTTGTGAGATTTGATGAGATTACTTAGCAGATCCACTTTCTCTGTGTTAATCTGGCAGCACTGTGGTTTGGGCAGCACACCCTCACAGCTCCTCTCCCATCCCAGCCGGACTGCCAGCCTGCAGGGTTTGGTCCCAGCATGAAAGAGTTACCAAGGTTGTTGAACTGCTGAAAGTTATCCTCTCCCCAGGTCGTTACAGAACAAACAGAGATGTGGTTACAGATTTTATTTGCTGGCTGGAGCTCTGGCACCTTGGCAGGAGACGAGTTCAGTATCAGGATCAGATAGTTGTAAACTACCTGTCAGGAGGGAGAGGTAGGAGAGAGATTATGACTACGATGAGGTGTGGATTATAATGCTACCTATTATTTGGGGCTGTGCTTAATGACAAGATGCAGCTCTGTGAAGGCTAAAGAGTAAATATATAGCACAAAATATGCACTCTCTTTATCTTCTCTTTAACATCATTGACATGGGGGTGTCAGAAGACCTTGTTTTAACCCAGACTGCCCCTGAATGATTTCCTTCCTTCTTGAGCATCATATTTTTCTGTTCTGTTGCAGCAAATAGAAAAGCAAAGTTAAGCAGGCTGGAGCTAATGAGAGGCCACTGGAACACAGTATGTGAATAATGTAAATGTCTTACTATGATAAGATGGTGTATTTTCATTAGGTTGGAACAGCATTGACAGGGCAGCTGAAGAGCCCTTTGGCAATATGAAGGCTAATTACTTGCCATGAAGAAACGAAAACTTGTCAAGCGGGAGCTCTGTCATTGCTCAGTTCAATAAATCAAGGCAATAAATCATACCCAACAGAGTCCCTGTGCCATTTTAGACTATCTGTAATTTGTGTGGGAGTGGAGAAACCAAACACTGAAAACATAGTGCCATCTTAAATGTGGGCTGATTTTATATAGTTTAAGAAAAATTACCTCAACGCTTGCGGTTTACTGTTTTTTTGAATAATTCATATACACTGAATGAGGTGGAGAATGGTGAAAAGGGTGCATCTGTAGGTGGGTATAAAGAGAAAACTGGAATGCAGAGAGAGAGGTTTATTGTTTTCTTTACTTATGTGCTCAGGATAAGAACTTCAAATGTGCTATTTAGTTCTGATTCCTCACTGGGTGTCTTCCAGATTACTTGATCAAAAGTGTTTTCAAAGGTGCAAGTAGCTTTTCAGGGCAAATGAGTTCTATAGAGGCAGTGGTGCCTCTGTTTTCTGATTGTCTTCTGGATTAGGGGACTACTGAATATTACTCTCAGCTGGGCACTGCTGTTCCAGCTCTACTGCTGACCCTTCTGACCTTGGGTAACATGCTGCTGCTCTCTGTGCTGTAACTTCAGTAAAATGAAGGAAATAACACTTGTCTTATTGCTAAACTTCCCGTAAAGTGGTATATTAAGATACATAGTAAAAATTAGTAGCTAAACATTCTTTATTGCTGCTTTTGTGGTAAGAGAGGTTATTAAATCAGAATACCTAAAATAGCTTCAATACTGTCACGGAGATGGATTTTATTCAGACTGGAGGAGGCTACTGTTACTCCGCTGTGCTTGTTCCATGATCTGATTTGCAATTGTAAATATTCTCTGAAGAGATCTGAGGTCCTTTCTGATCTCTTTGAGGTGGTCAGCTTCCACTGCATCTGCCTGTTAGTTTCTAATTAAAACATGCAATCTATGAGTTCAAAGAGAAATTTCACTCTTGCTTGGTTTTGGTTTTTACTTCTATATTTGTCCCAAATACCGTATCATGTATTGTTTTTCCCTGTCACTGATTACAGCAATTCAATTTTCTCACAAATTATGTGTGTGATTAGTATGTGAGGTGTTTTTTTTTACTTTTGTGGTAAAATTTATTTATTTTTTTAAAAAATACTGTGTCAGGAGATGAGAATGGAGGATTAAAAGTATATAAAACCCGTAACTGTCTAAAATAGCTCAGATTAAAGAAAAGCTGCTTTCTCCTTCTCCTTTGATTTTTAAATATAATAAAATATTATTTCTTTTCCTACTGCAACTGAGGTGATGAGATTCCCATTGACTTTTTAAGGGGGCTGTGATAGGTGCCAAGTAAGAATTATTTGTTCTTGCATATCTTACAGTCAGTGGGACTACCCACAGCAGCCCACTCCCACAAGCTCCCATCTTCCTTCTTGA
Organism: Todus mexicanus; assembly: GCA_013389965.1. Taxonomy (NCBI): domain Eukaryota; kingdom Metazoa; phylum Chordata; class Aves; order Coraciiformes; family Todidae; genus Todus; species Todus mexicanus. The sequence goes on from WEIS01070352.1 coordinate 9,597, forward strand.
GGAGAGAGTGTGGAGAAAATGAGCCAGAGAAGAGGAATGCTAGTCACAGCACTTGACTTACTACTGGGAACTCCAAGGATACTGTGGTAAGGAGACCCGCATGGTGCACAATAAACATCCAAAGAGTTCGTATATATGTAAATATCCAGTATATTGATAATGACTTGAAGTCAACATCAAGATGTCCAGATCATGACTATTACCCGAAATTTCTGAGATTAGTCTATCATCAGTCCTTTAAAGATGTTTTAGATTATAAACACAGCTCTAGAAAGTAGAATGGAGGGTGACAAATGGCATCAGTTGATGTTTTTGGGTTTTGGAGGGATTTTTTGAGATAGAAGATGGTATAAAACAAGCACTGTCTGTTTTGATCTACTGCCTGTGTTTCACTTCAGTGTAAGTTTATTGGGGGGCAGCAAGAACTGGTAAATTACCATTAAATTGACTTCAGGTGTTCACTTCTTATGGACAGCCCTTCCTCCACTTCTAAGCTTTGTTGAATTCATCATCCTTATTCAGCAAAGGTTAAGCACAAGCTTAAGCCCCACTGACATGAATACATTTCAGTATATTCTTAAACACTGTGTGGAAGTGAAGCCCTGGTGCACTTTTCTGAGGAGTTTAACAAAGGCAAGTTTTTAATCTCCTTATCCTCTAAGATACTACAGACATCAATATCAATGATACATGGAGGTCTCCTCAGCTTCAAATCTCTTTCTTAACAGAGAGATTCACCTTTTGCACAGGTGTTGTAGTGTCTCACTACGTGAAGACTTGAATGAGAAGTTCTGTAAGTCACATAAATTCAAGGTGCGCTAACAGAGGAAAGAAGAGGTTTAATTTTTTTTGTTTCCATTTTTCCAAAATGGCTTTTTCATAGAATGCATTTCCTGTCTTACTCTCGAGCTTTCAGCATATGCCAGATGCCTTCCCAGTCTTCATGGATTTTTCAATTGCAAATTATCTCTGAAGCATGTATCATAACACTTTTTTCATCCGTGCTTATTGATTTACATACTGACAATATTCAGTCGTTACATTGGCTGATACCAACTGCTCATTCAAAAAAAGAAGATTCTTTATCAGAAAACCCGAGTAAAATACCTATTTTTAGAATTAGATATTTCTCAGTACCCAGACATGTCCAAGTATACCTTTACTCGTATCCAGATTTTTTTTCTTGAAAATATTTAATAATGCAAATGTAACAGCCTTATCAGTATGTGACAATAATCCTTGAAAATGAAAATCATATTTCCAGTGTATAAGTATTGTAGAGCAGAATAATACTGTATAGCTGCATAAAAAATCACTTAAACCAAGGATTTTCATAGCTGCTTATTTACATTCTCAGTAGCCTGATTATTTTCACAAACCTAGTAAATATAGCTAAGAGAAATGGCCTTTATCAAACAGCATGAATAAAGAGGAAAATAATTCTCTAGTCTGAGATGTTCAGTACCACTTATGCTTCATTACAGAAAAGTTTTAGTTTTATTCCACAAAAAAGGGACATTAACAGAGCTTTTAGATGTTTATGAGTCAATGTAACTCAGTAACATTGACAGCACAGTTGGCAAATCTAGTGCTTGATGCCATCTGATAAAGTTAAGGTTATATGATTGATAAAGTTAAGTTTGTATGATTCAAGCCCAGCTTTCAGAGAATCTCAAAGAACTCATTGTTGCATCAAATCTGTTATTCCTTGTTCCTCAGGATGCTACTCCACCCTTATCCTAAGCTCAAAGACTTTAGCTGGGGTGAAGTATTTTACTGGCTTGTCTGGCAGAAAGCAGGGATCTCCAGTGTCCTATTTTGGCAGTGGAAAGGAAATAAATGTGACTGGTTTCAACCTCTGTGCTAGA
>WEIS01070361.1:0-13864 GCA_013389965.1 Todus mexicanus
TTGTTATTACTGCTGTTTCTTCTTTCTTTGTGTTTTTCTGTTAAACTCTCCCTATCTCATCCCTCCTTCCCTTCTCACCTGGGGATATGGAGAAGGAGGATTGAGTGAGCAGACACATGGTGTCTAGTTGCTGCTTGAGTTTGAATCATGACATCCGCCCAGGATGGATCTGCTCAGAGTAGGTGATGGAGGCAAACCAACAAGATATACCTTGAGTTCATAGTGTGCCTCTAGCACCATGCTGTATAAGTGTCCCCTGGTCACTCCAAAAGGAGATTTGACCATTTCCCACTTGTGGTATATGAGTGTACTGGTGATGCCCGCATGACTGACTCAGACAATTATTATGCAGCTGTAGCAATTTATTTAGTATCTAACACTCACCCCCAACAGTCCAGTACTGATAGCAATGGGCCCTGCAGCCAAACAGATCCTGAAGAGCTTTCCAGCCATGTATATACTGTTCTAGAATATGATCTGCTAACAGACCAACTTGCAGTAAGGTTTAGACATGGTGCAAGAGGGAATCTAGTGTTTCAAAATGCTTTTCGGAAATTAAAGTCAACTAGCACCTTCCAGAACTCCTGAGTGCCAGGAAGCACCACATTCTTCTCCCAGAAAACTTTGTGCATGCTGCCCAGGTCTGCCGTTGGCTCCGTGCCTGGATGACAGAATTCAGCTTCTTTCCTCTAGTAATATCTACAGCTGAGTAACATCTGAGCCTCAGATTCATTACTAAAAGGGAGCAGGGTCTTGGGACACTTGAATTTTGCTCTACCTTCAACTCATATTTCTTCAGGTTTAAGAAGTGTAGATGAAGTGAAATTTCTGTGTTTGATGTGAGAATTAACGATATCTTCAAGTACTACCCATACTGGAGCCTCCCATTTCCAGGACATGAGAATTTTTCCTTCAACAGCTGTTGCTGAAACTTAAACTTACAGTCATCACTTTAAATCACCAGAAGGAAACCTTTGTTTATTGCAGACTATCTCCATGCTTGAGACAACAACAAAAGCAGCAGAAGATTCATTGACACCTTCTACTGTCTCTCTATAATAAGTTGTCATGGACAGAAATAAAAGAGAGACTGCAAGGACAGATTTCCTCAGATCTATGGATAGAAATAAAAGAGAGACTGCAAGGACAGATTTCCTCAGATCTCTTGAACATGGTAGGCTTTTTGTGGCTCAGATTGATGTTTCCAGGTTTCCAGTGGCATTTTTCAAAGAGTGCTCTACATATACTAACTGAGTATGCTAGTGAAATGCAACCATTGCTCAGCTCAAATAAATCTTCACCATCAAGTCCTTAGAGCCTTAGTATCAAGCCAATGGGATTACAGAATCATAGAATCATTAAGGTTGGAACTGACCTTCAAGATCATCAAGTTGAACTGTCTATTAAACACTATCATAACCATTAAACCATGTCCTGAAGTGCCACATCTACATGGTTTTTGAACACTTCCGGGGATGGTGATTCCACCACCTCTCTGAGAAGTCTGTTCCAATGTCTCACCACTCTTTCAGTGAAGAATTTTTTCCTAATATCTTACCTAAAGCTCCCTTGGTACAACTTAAGCCCATTACCTCTCATAACGTCTGCAGAGGAGAGGGGTGTGGAGAGGGGAAAAATGTGTGGTAACTTGTTTCAGTGGTTGGAAATCATCTCTCTGGAGATAATAAATGTAATCTCTGCCAGGGAAGTTAGACTTGAGGAAAAGAGTTTATTTTTCAGAATTTCATTTTGTTTCTTTACAACCGTTAATTGCAACTCTCTGTGTGGAGTATGTGGAAACCAGTATCGCAAGGCAGGAGATTAGTATCACTGTTTTATTTGTTTCACTGCTAAGATGAAGCCTCTAGCAGAGTGGCATAACTTGGCATCCTCAAGATGATTCCTGGCCAAACACTGACTTCCTACTCTGAGGCATACAGACAGCTGATCGGGTCTCCTGCCCACACAGGAGTGGAAGAAGAGACTGTCCTGTCTCATTTCAATCCCAATATTTCCCAAAGAAGTAATGATATGGTGGTTGCTGACTCTCTGCATCCTCATTAGACCCTGAACCAAGCACTCCTGAAACCCTAGCTCCTGTGAATGAATAAAGAATTGCAAATTCTAATTACCAAAAAAGAGAATAATTCAGAACTACTGAGAGTTTATTGAAGAGCTAGAGACATGGCCAAATAACTCAGAAAAGCTCCAAGATGAGTTGGTAAGTAAAACCATAAAACTCACTTGCAAGAAACACTTTCACTAAGCCTTTTCAGTTACTGTGTAGGTTTGTCTCATGAGTGCTTGGGTGACTGGAATAGCACCCACCAGATCCATTAATTGCTTAAAATCCAGGTGCTTGCTTGAAGCCAACATTTAACTATGCAAATAAACATTTTTGTGTTCAAGCTGAATTCCAGCAGCTACTCACGTGTACCAGCAGCTGCTCTGTGTCTGCAACCACTCTTTGTTTTCACCCAAACAAGTTCTTGCATGCGCATCCATTGTGCCTGTTTATGAAAATGTCATTTGTAAATACTTACTTTATATTTTAATAACTTCTATTAGCATCCCTCAAGAAGATGTTGCCATTACAGCAACTGGCTCAACACTGGCAAATACTTAGGTTGAGATTTAACAGGTATTTCTCTACAGTGAATACCAGCTTAAACTATTCCTACTCCATCTTCTTGAAGTATCTGTGTCAATATGATCATCTTATCACTTCCTTTTCATCTGTAGCCAAGTAAATACCTTTAATTAGACTTAAGTAATGTGGATTGTGCCCTGCATGGAGGCCTGAAATTGGATTACCTCTCAACAGCTTCGATTTTCTTATCACTGTATCATAATTATCATTGATGCCTGGATCTGGAAAATTGGTGCTGCTAGAGCTTAGATGACTTCTCAGATTCTCGCAGCAAGGTAGTAAAAAATATAGCAAAATACTTTGTCATCTCAGTTGCTTAAAAATAACCTCACCTTTCTGAAATTATGTCCAAGGGTAGTGGCCTTAGAAGTCCACTGACCAAGAGGCTATTTTGTTGTCTAATGCCCTCAGCTTGTCAATTCATCTTTCCTGGAGGACCAGTGAAACACAGAGGGCTCCTGAGGTTTCCTTCAGAGTAACAAATGGCTAGGGCCAGCTCAGCTATGCCAGATGGTGCTGCACATGAATGTTCATCCATCGCTGGTTATCAGCAGGTACCCTGCTGCCCTGCACAGGCTTGCCACGGTGCAGGTCATGTCTGAAGCAATTACACATTGACAGCCTGTTTGTTGAGAACTGTAATGGGGCACATCTTCATCCCACAGGGTGTTACATGTGTTTCATTCAGCATTCAGGTGGGAACCATTGAAAGCACTCAGTGCTTAATCTGTAGCCATAACCTGACTACATCTGACAGTCCCTGGGTCATATGCAGAGTTTGTAGTGAATAGTTAAAGAAAAGTCAGACAGATGTTATCGCTCTTCTTCCATAAGAGATTTCAGGTCAGGTCTCATGTGTTTCCTATGAATTGTCAGTGGTGTTCTGCTGGAGTCATCATACTCAGATCACCAAACTGTCCTTGACAGGGCCTTCCCTTGTTCTTGATGACATGAAAACCTTGATTAGCAGAGGTGCAAATTTACACATATTGTATAGCTTTTATTAAACCGATACCAATTCCCATTTCCACTCCACATGGTCTTGTGGGATGCCTTGTTTTAGTCTACTGCACAAAGGTATTTGTGGGAGCTTATGGGACACAACCCTTTGTCATCTCCTTGGAAGCCAATTTGTCCATCACTTTGTGGTGTGTTAAAGACTTCCCAACTGGGTTAATTTCCAGTCTTAAGATACTGTATCTGAAAGCTCCCCTTAGTGTAGAGGGCACTTCTAGCAAATACTTTTACTCTTGGAAGTAACCAGAGATTATTGCTCTTTGGGGTATTCTTTGATGGTGGCTGTTCATTCACACAGGCTGATGTACAGTGCTGAATGTTATTTGCAAGGCTCAAGGATTTCCGTGGTGCTGTTTTTGAGAGGGATGATATCCCTAAGAGTCTGCTCCTGGTTTTGGTTTGGTTGTTCTGCTATTTCAAATAGTGCCAACAGCTCCCAGGGGAGAGGATGGACTTAGTTTGCTCTGTTATTCATTGCTACTAATAAATACCAAATGGCAAACAGCAGCTAGACTGAAGGATAGTCTGTCTTCCCCAAGACTGTGAGATCTCCCAGAGAATGCCACCACTGCCCACTAAAGCAGAAATATCAATCGTTGCCAAAAAGAGTTTGTTCCAGCTGTTCTGGGCTTCCCCATATAAATGCAGAACAGCCAGACCAGTGGGCTCCTTTCAGTGAGCCTGCATGGAAGGGAGCATGGCCCTCCAAGAAAGCTCTGGGGTGGCTGGTGGAGCTACTGGGAAGTCACAAAGGACCAGCTTGGTTCTGTGGTTTCATAGCCAGAAGAGAGTGCTGGGCTGTGCACTGCAATGGGTAAACAGAAATGAGCTGTAGCCCTAACTGACTGTACATCGTGTTTGGTGAGTCAGATTAATTCCTAAGAAGAAAAAATGGTAACAATCTATTGGCATGACTCCTTAATTAGACGATTTTTGCTTTCTTCATGCAGAAGTCAATTAAGCTAGTGGTGGGAAGGGTTGTTCTGGTGTCTCTAGAAGAAATCGGAATGAACAAAGGCGAGTTCTCTGCAGAGCCTCAGCATTGCTCCGCTGATGTTGGAAATAAAAACAACACTTGTGGGAGCTGAGCTGCCTGGAGACGCCGTTGACTTCGCTTGATTTGTTTGCTGGCTCGCAGGCAATCTGGCAGAGCCCGTCCAGCTGCCAGGCTGTGGGGGCTCGGTGTGCTATGTCAGCGGTGCTGTGCTACCTGCCAGCACCCTCCTCCTGCTGCTGCAACAGCGCAGCTGCTGGTGTGGAGAACGCCACAGGCTCCCACTGCTCACACTGCTTAGGCTGTCCTGGCATGGCCGGGAGCATGGCTTACCTCTAACTGCCCTCCATTAAGCATGGGGTTGGACACTGCTTGTCTTGTGAATGGGGAAATAAAAAGATTGGAGGCAAATTCCCTGCTTCACGCTTCCACCAGCTCGCCTCCATCTTCCCCAGCTCCAGGCAGTAACATCACTCTAGGAGCTGCCATTCCTGCTGACAGGGAATGACCAGGGGCAGGCGTGCTTGTCTTCATGCACGTGCCTGTGCGTGTGTGTTGGTTTTTGTGCTCCAAACTCAAGCGTCAAATGTGACAGCTCCAGCTGAGCCTGTGGAAGTCCCTCAGGTAGTAACTGTGACTTAAAGCACAAAAAGATCAAGATCAAATGATTAATATAAATATTACTTTCCCTAATTTATTAAATGCTCCCAGCTACACAAATGAATCTGAAGGAGCAGCCTCGGTTGTTTTGCAGCTGCTGCCACTGCAGCCTGGCTCTTCAGCAGCCCCTTCACAGTGAAACTGGTATCCTGCGTGGTTTGGGATTTCAGCTAATAGGTGACCAACCAGTTGTTCTCCTATGGCGAAAAGGGAAGAAAGGTGGAGAGAGAACTTTGTGGTTTCATTAGATCAGACTGACATCTGCCTCAGCTCTTGGGCTCCTGCTCAGAAAAGCATCACCTGAAAATTTGACATTGGGGCTATCTGAGCAAAACTTTGTGTGTTGTGGGTTTGATAAGGGATTTGAAGGGCATTACCTTGAAAGGCAGAATGGAAAGTTCTGTAGCCTTCTGATAGAGATTGCAAAATATTCAAAGGACTTGAAAGCGATCTAAAACTTGTCAAACTTCAGACCCACTAGCAATACAGAAATTTAAATTTTCTGGCCAGCCTCTGGTCAGATAGTCACTAGAAGTTGAGTGCAGAAGCAGATTCCTCCCCACTGCCTTGTTACTGGGCAGCTTCAGGAAATCTATCTCCCCTCTCTCTGCCCCCCACACCCCCCAGGCACATTTTGTCTCATCTATGCCGACTGTAGGTTCTTCTGAATAGAAGTCCTCTCTTACCCATCTTAATAACAAGCTCCATAACTCCACTGGTTGTGGCTTCTTGGTGCTATTCATTATAAGTGAGTTAGTGAAAACAGGTCTAAAAGTGACCCTGAGAGGTCACCTGGTCCATCTGCCTGTTCCACAGCAGAGTCGGATACTGATCTAATCTGTGCTGGACCTCTGCCACCTCCTGCTATGGTACTATGATGTAGGCTACACAAAGTTCTCTGATAACCTCTTCCATGGCTGCACTATCATCTTTACCATGAGAAAGCTTCCGCTAATACCTAAGCAGAATCTCCATTTTGTCTCGTCCTCCAAGAACATGGAGAGCATGCCCTTTTCTGAGCTAACAATATTTATTTTGTGTGAAAACTGGTACTATATCACCACCACCACCACCTTCACCACTGCCTTAGTCATTTCTTCCATAGACTAAACAATTCCAGAGAATTCCCTCACAGGTATCAGTGCCAAAAGCAGCAAAGTCTTCACAACAATTTTAGTCCCACTAAAGGGAATCTTTGAATATCTATAGAAGTATAGAAGCAGAATACCCAACCTGGCAAGCAGAAGTGACGAAACACCTCACTTCCACACACTTGCTGATATCCACCACTGTCTGGCTCCACAAAAACCTGAAACCCAAAGTGAAACTCAGCCATTCAGACCTCACAGAAAGCTTGCACAGATGTATGCAAATCTGCTGGCTTTGCACTGCTTTGCTTAGCGGCAGTTGGATGTGGGTGTGATGACTGGCTAGGAAAGGTGAGGGAACAGCAGCCGCTTTGCACCTGGATGGAGAGAGGCTCCCTGAGCCTGTCATTTGAGTTGCCTGGGGCCACCTGGCAGGGACAGGTTAGGGTGGGATGAGATGACAGAGGATGGAGGAAGGTCTGAAGGGCAAGGAAGTAGCAACATTGGGAGGAGCATGCAATTGGAAAACCCCAGGAAGAACTGCAAGACATCTGTGCAGGCCATCAGACTGTAAAGGAAAGTGAGGACTGCCTTAGTTTCCTAACTTAGCTGTGGTGCATGGCTAGATGAAGGGCCCAGGTTCACTGCTTCCTGCAGTGCACATGCTGCCTATGCTGCCTTTTTGCTATGGTTACTGCTCTGAAGCAGTGACGGAGCCATGGTATACCACGTCAAGGGCTATGACAATTTTCAGTGACTTCCTTGACAGTGCAGACTCAGTGCCTGGCAAGGGCTTGTGAGAAACTAAGAATGAAGCAAAACAGTCTTGTTGCCAAGTGAGGGGAAGCAAAGCCAAAGATTGAAGTAACATTTAAAGAGTACATAAATGACACTGTTAAAATGTCCTGCTTTACCTTATCCCAAGATATAGGAGTTGTAAGACATTGTGTGGAATTTGAGAAAAAAACCTTTTAAGCAATAGTGGGACTGACTAATAGTGTATTAATTCACCATTATAGATATGCATCAGACCCAAACAGCAAGCTTTGGGAAGGTTTGGTCATCTCCTGAGCACCAGCAGCATCCAAAGGGGTCCTTGGGCTCAGGACACATGACAAACTACTGTCAGGAATGTCTCCCTGTCCTTTAGATGGTTTCAAGACAGTGTCATTAGACACTGGCCAGCAGCACATAAAATCGAAATGTTCTGAGCTGATGTGCAAGGCAATCTACTTTCTACTGGCATTTACTCTTTTCCTTATCCTGAACACACCAGGTAAGACCCAAGTTATCTTTAACATGTCCATCACAAGTTCAAATAGAAAGTCCTTTTACTATCTACATTTTGTATTTCTTGCCTAAGCATTATACCTAACACAACTAGGATAAAACTGCACTGTGGAAATTGTGTGCTAAGCAGAAGTCCTTGCTGATGAGCAACTTACAAGCATCCAATTTTTTTCAAAGCCATGACCACTTCTAACCTTTTCTCCATGTGACTTTAGGTTACCTTGGGTTCCCAGGTTAAAAATTCCATACTATCAGAGAAACTCCAAATGGAAGGCTGTTTGTTTTCACCTTCCTCTGAATGTCTTGTCAAGCAATTTGCTGCTACTCAAAACCCAGACAAACAAGATAACCGCACGCACAAATCCTGTTTGTCCTGTTGGGCCTCCTTACTCTAAATATAGCTGGGTGGAGGAGCTCTGACCAATAACACAGTAGAGCGGAGCCCTCTGCTTATTCACACCACAGCCTTGGCACCTGAAGGGGCAATAAGCCATTTTCCTTGAGTTGTTCCACCAGACTCAGATTTTAGGGGTATAAAAGCTGAGCAAACCATCAAAAACATTGTTTGTGATTCTCTTGCAGTCAATGGAAAGAGGGAGGGACTCCACAAGGGTGATTCATCCCACCTGTCCTAGGTGTCCTTTTACATATGGGGTTACTCACTCTCAGAGACTGTCAGAGATGCCTCCCCCTTTGGTGATGGACCCGTCTGCCCCTCCTGCGGCAGGGAGACTTCCCATCTCTCCCTCTGGATGCAGGCTGATGCAGCCACGCTCTTTCCCTGCAAATTCTCATCTCACTCCATCTTAAACACAGAACTTCTCCTTGAAAAGCAAAGGCTCATTTTCACAAGGGTCTTCAAGCTGCTTAACACAAACCATCTGTTGACTTGGTGAAGGTGGTTTTAGAGTGGCTAGGCTCCAGCTGAGTAGACTGTCCAGCCTGACCTGGTAAAGTGATTCACACTCATTTAGCATGGATTCAGTGGGCCAAATTCTCCACAACGTTTTGGGTTTTGTAGCCTTTTTTCCATAGCATAAAGATCATTCTTCTGGTTTCTCAGGAAGTTTGGGTATGATCATGTGTTGGCTTTGAAATCCCTCAGTGGCTCAGCCCTTTGATAGAGACCAATAGCGAGGGAGAGTTTTGGGTGTTTTTCTGTTAGGTGGGGTTTTTTTGTTTGATTGGTTTGATGTGTTATTGTTTGAGGGGGTTTTTTTAAATCACTTGCACTCTATACTTCAACTCTGTCCCAGCAAGTTGAAAGCAAAGTAGAGGTGATTGAATTTTCAAGTCTCTCTGTGTCTCCTCTGGAGAATATTTCCATGTAATCCAAAGCCGTGTAAACAGACTAACTGTGCAAGAATGGAAATTCTGTTCAGGCTCAGCTAGACTCTTTCTATAATGTCCTTTCTGAGAGATCTTTGAAGAGATTGTTACAATGGCCAGATCTTTGTCTTTTAACAAACGTACCATATCTTGGCTCCATTTCCTCCCGTGCTTATCATTATTTTGTTAGCTTGAAGATAACTTCCAGGAGATCTGCTCTCACCTTAAAGTCTGATCAAAGCAAATTCCCTGATTTTTGAGAAGCTATAGGGGGAAAGGGTGGATGTCTTTTTTTGTCTGGTAACAGTTTATTTTAATCCAACTGTTTTCTCCTTTTGTAATCCATAAGCACTCATGTTTTCAGAAGGCTTGCCAGTTATGATAGGTTTCCTTGACGTTACTGTAATAGACAAGGCTAAACACAGCTGTCTGGTGCCTGCAATCCTTAGGAGTCCTGCAGGATCCAAGTCAGTAAAAATAAACTGAACTTTAGACATACTGAAGCCAAAGGCTTTTTTCAGCCAATTCCTTTGTAAATAGGCAAAAAGTCAAAGTAGATATGGGGGGACAAATTTGTGTCTGGGGTCACTTCAGTAGCTTCACTGGCACTCTGCTCAGGATTCAGTTGCTGCAGTTTGTCCTCTACAGAAATCCTTGTGCTAGGAACAGACAGTATGTAAATCAGAAACCAAGGCTCGACTTCTCAACTTAATGTTTGTGAAAATGAATAAAGAACTACTAATAAAGATAGCATGTATCTAAGTGTCAATATAATACTACATTTGATGAGTTTTCATTAACTGCCAGAGCTGAAACAAACATTTCAGCATAATACATGTTAAAACACTTTGAAATATTCAGAAAGCATATGGAGATGAATGTGAAAAGGAGATAGACATGATCCCAATTCATCTTTGATTTTCGGTCCACATTTCCATTGTTCATCCAGCTTTTAGAGTAGGAGGATTCAGCACAGCTGAGTAATAGGCTGAAATGATATCCCAGATGTCGATAATTATCCCAGCACAACACCAATGGGAAGTTTGTCCAAAATTCCAGCAAGTCAAAATGCCCTACTTGTTCTCATGGCTAGGTTATAGTGGGTTGTTATTGTTTGTCTCCAGCTTTTAGGCTTAATTTGCAGTGCAGAAGGAGAGACTTTCATCCAGATGCTAGCTCAGAAGAGGAACTTGACTTAGACACTCTACAGTTGTATCTATGTTATTATACCTGGGCACACTTCCAAGTTCCTCATCTGGAGGCACGCTCCAGACATGTTCTAGTCCAGGTGCTCACCAAACTCTGAGCTTTTCTGTTGCCTAGCTTTCCATAGAGATGCAACCCAAACCAGATGGTAGAAACAGTCTGCTGCTGCCTCTGGGCTGCTCTCTAGTATAACCTCTCTTTCTCTTCCAGCAGGCAAGTGGGTTCTGCTCCTATGAGCTAAGGGCAGGTGATGCAAATACCCAACCAGTGCATCCCCTTGGCATGAAAGTAAGTGACCATCTGAAACCCTGCGAGGGGCCTTAGAAGAAATGTGTCACTTAAATGCTGCATGATGGTGGGGGAAGGGTGAGGAGGGGAGGGTATCGGATGTGTGGTATGGGGGGGAAAGGACAGCTGCAGAAAAGCATTGCAACACAATGACATATTGGGGAATGAACTGAGATGTTAGAGAAGGATAAGTGATGAATTGGGAAAGTTTTAGGAACTCTTCCAAGCACCAGGTTCTGGTTTTATTTTCAAATGTACCACATCATAGGCAAGAGACATGGTTCTGTAATGTTTCTCCTGGAGAAACTGGAATGAAATGTTGTTCTTAGGAATAGCATATGCAGGTGTTCACCAGATATTAACAAATGTTTCACTATTAATTGCATGAGAGGTAGTTTCTATAGCAAACACTTCATCTTCTAATTCGTACAGCACCTCTCCTCTTGCCATTTCTACCTTTTAAAAAAATGAATGTGTCAGTAATGCAAAAAACATACTATGCTCAACTTTTACAAATGAATATTCTCCCAAAATAGCAGCACATACTGTACATGTGCTTCTTCTGCAAGCCCCTAGATGACTTGGGTGAATGGTGAATGCCCATCAGGGTGTAGACATAAAACCATGTGGTTTAGGTGATCAGTACAGGACTTGATCTGTAAATCAGAGAATACTCAAAGTAATAATCACAGCTAAAACTAGGAGAAAGTTGCAGGATTAATTATATTCCCACACACCAGCCAGTGAGTCATCCTGAACATCATGAAAAGGACCAGTTAAATTCGTCACAGAAACTGGTCCCTGTGTACAACTTTCAGCAATCTCTCACTGCAAACAGCAGACTAGGTTGATGCCAGATCTATAAGCACGCAAACATATACACAAGCACATTCACTCCTTTCTTACAAATGGAAGTCACATTTGTAATAAATATTGAGATTCGGGGGGCAGTTTATATCTATGTTTATTTCTATCATGTTACTTTTCAAAGCCAAGTAAATTCAGTAGGAAATTTCATGGCAATATTTTGAAGGGGCACATTGTATTTCCAAAAAGCATTTCTTCATTAAAAATGCATTAAAAAACACTGAAGGCTGAGGTACATATCAATATTATAGTAGGCACTTGAGGCATGCTTTCCTAAGATTGATCTCGCTGCTGTGTAAAGTCTGCCTCAGTAAATGCCAGCTGTTTGGATTTGCTGTTGTTTTTCTAAAAAATTGCTGTGCCTGTGTCAAAAAAAATATGCTTAAGAATATTGCAGTGTAAGCAATACTCTTCTATAGGAACAGATCTGTTTTCTAGTGTAGAGGAAAAAAAAAATCAAAGCTTGACACTATTCTTACATGTTCAAAGTCATGTCTTTAATCAATAGATTTATCTGATTCACTGCTAGTTTGACACCACTGAAACTAGAGGAGTTGCGTGCTCTTGTGTACGAGTTGAATTTGTTCCTAAACATAAATATGAATAAATAGAGCATCTGCAGCTACTCCAGATACTCTGGAATGACAAGGGCTATCAATCCTCATGCTTCAGGGTACATAATCTGATAACCAGCTGAGGTCAGGGAGAAATATCCCCCACTGGTATAATATTGACTAATTGGATTCATTATAAGCCTTTTATGTCTTTCTCTAAAAAACCTTACATTAGCCACTAGATGGACCAGCGGCCTGTTCTGGCATGGCGACTCCTGTGTATCTAATCCACAGAACAGCTGGCAATGGGTGGTGCAGCTCCTGTAAGTACCACTGAATCAGCAGCACACCAGCTGGAAGGGACTCTGCCTGTATCCCCACAGTGGCACCAAGCACTCCAGAAGAGGCCTTAATCAGGAGGTAGGAAAAAAGGAGACTTTTTGCCGTGGAGAACAAGTTTATGGAGTATTTGATTTACAGACACCTGATTTATCTAGTTTACAGTGTCTGAAGTACACATCCTGTGACGAGGGTGAGAAAATATAGAATAGAATAGAATAGAATAGAATAGAATAATGTAACGTAGTGTAGCATTGAACACATCTGAAAGCTGCATCCAGGAACAAGAATCCTAAGATTGGAGATGAGCCAATGCTGGTTTGTGCAGCACGGGCTAATCAGATGCCAACCTACTTCATTTATTTCCACCACAGCGAAGGAGAACAGATGGGTGAGCTGGAATGAAATACAAAATAAAACCAGACGTCCATGGTCAACTTTCTACAAAGAACAATAAAACCCTCATTATATTACAGAAAGCCCAAGTATGTGAACATTTCTCTAACGGCTCTTCCCATGGAAGCAAAAGCTGCATCTGCTTGTTGGCTACAAGGTGCTTGGGTGATTATCAGTGGAAGTGAGAAGGGGGCCGTATGTGATGTAATTAGGAAGGTTGCTCAGAGAACAATTTCACTGCTGAGATGAGGGTCATGCTATCAGAAACAGAGATTGTCATAGATTGTAAAAAAGAGAAGAGAGAGTAAAAGATTTCTGCTCCCCAGCTTGCTGAGTCACAGGTCAAGGTATATTTTCCATCCAAGGCTATTCTTGCTAATATGTCACACTTCAATGACACTTGAGGCTCAAAATGGAGCAATCTTGTTTGTGTGGCTGCTTGCCCGGGTAGCTGGAGACTTCTGGGCTGTGCACTGACAACAGTTTACTCAATTAAAAACAACTGTACTCTCATTCTGTTCCCGGGAGGAGAGAAGGTTGCAAAGCAGCATCTTCATGTCTCTTTATGTGCAAAACACAAGTACTCATACAGGAATAAAAATAATGCACTTGGTTTCCTTTTACACTTATCATCACCAGTGAACATATCAACTGGAATGAATTTTTAGCTACTCAAAGGAGTTCCTGATGGGTATGATATCATGTACGTATCATGAATCATATACACAGATTGTGCCTGTAACCACTGAAATAAACACTGTTGCCTCTGTTTGTGTCTGACGAGCAGCCGTGTTGACAATTGTCTCGCCATTGCAATGCATGGCAATATTCAGGTAGCTGAGGTATCCTTGGGAGGTTGGAGTTCTAAACCAGTGTTTTCCTCATTTTACCTATTTCCTCATCTTTGTGCAGCTTTGAGGAAATCCTTCTATCAAAATGAGATCCTGGTCTTTTTTATGCTCAAGTCCATTCCTTGTCTGCTAGAAGATGGTCAGCAGGTGAGGGTGGCTCACAAGCAGCTCAGTTCTACCTCCCAAGCTGATCATTCTCCATATAAATACCTCCACCCTGAGATGGTACCAGGCTGCTGGGTCTTCTGCTACTTTTGTGGTGAAGAAAGTGAGCCAAAAAATCCAACACGTCTGTCACTTACCTGCACAACTCCAATGTGTCAAAAATCAAATGA
>WEIS01070369.1:0-16016 GCA_013389965.1 Todus mexicanus
TTTTTTTTTTTTTTTTACCAGCTTGTCACTAATCAGCATTTTGCCTATGCTTCCCCCATTCCAATATCTTCTCAGGCCATAGCTCCAAACCTGCAAGACATACACACCTTAGGCCTTGCTTTAACCCCTTCTGACATAAAGTGCCTAAAGCAAACTCACAGCCTTCAGATTTAGCTAAAAGAGATTTCAGAAGGCAACTTGGTGTCTGTGTTTGTTCATGCTCAGCAGCTTTTCTAGACCTCACTTTTAAGCACTGCCACCATTTTGAAAATGCTGGTGCATAGCCCTTATGGACATGTAAAGGCACTCTTTATGTTTTTTTGATACATGGCACGGTCATCTGCTTGAAGCACCAAGAAGACAAGTAAAAGACCAGTTCGCTATCCTAAAGCAGCAGTGAGTTGAAAATTTGCAACTAAACTTTATTTTCAGAAAAATACATTCAGTTTCATTGTGCCATTGAAAAAAAGTGAGAATGCTTCATGTCATCATTGTCAGAATTATTCCGTTTTGATTTGACCTTCCTGCTTCATTTAGTATGACATCCTGTTTTTTATAATAACTTAAATCAAAAGGAATCAAAATGATGCTGCTGAAACAAAATAGTAAGAGAGTGACCTGACAGCCAGTTGCTGTTGGTCATTTCAAGGGAAAATCATACCTTTGGGGCTTTTTCCTTCATATTCAGTATGTTTTTTTAAATGCCAGAATTTCCCAGTGGCATTTGAATTTCTGTCTACCCCTGCCCTCAAATTCCTCAGGCTCTGCACCAAGTTTGTTAATCAGAAAGAAATTGGATTCAGGAATTTTTTCTTCCCAGTTCTCATCTCAGGAATGCCAAGGCAAAATGTTTGGAGATCAGTGATGATTTTACCATTGCTGACTTCCAAGCAATTTGGTCTCATACTTTTGGGAAGTGCAAGACTAAATGTCTCGAATGTTATCTGGCTCACCAGGGAGTTTAAAGGAATCTGCAGGAAAATTGACCCTTCTTATAAAAATGTCTGCAAATTTTGAGCCAGCAAGATAATTAGGGAACACAGATACTTTTTCTTTTTTCTCTTTGGCAGATCTGTGAGACTTTGTGCAGTGATGCTGTGGGATTTTTGGAAGCTGAGCTTCATGTAGTTTCTTTTACTACTTAGTTTTTTATTCCTGTTTCCTGGGTTCAAAAGAGGGCACAGTATGTCCATTGGCATTTCCAGATTGTTATCGATGTATATTTGATATCCTTGGAAATGTAGGATGCCAATCAGATATTCCTGTGTGGATTGGTACAATGGGGCTGCTACCTGGAAATGGCAAGAAACCTTTTGATTACAAGTAGATCATGAGAAAAACCCAAGGGATTGTTCTATTTCCTTATTATTTCCCTACCAATTCACTGCTAAATTTTAAATCTTGGGCTATTTTCTTCAGTGCAGAGACTCAGGCTGTACACAGATAAATCAGCTGTATTGTCTGTTGTAGTCTGAACATCAGAAATTATTTGATTGCTTTTACAAGTGAAATCAGGAGTGTTATTTACAGGCACCTATGGAATATATGTGAACGCAAGCTAGACTTGCTAGACTTGCCTGCTAGACTTAAATTATGCTCCAAGTTCCATACTTTGTGCTGCAAAGCTTATAGCATCAGACAGTACTGGCACATGTAAGTATTGAGACATCAAGCTCTACAGTTCATGAGATTAGTTTGAATTTGTGACATGTTTTTAAAAGGAATCTCAGTGAATCACAGAATCACAGAATGCTAGGAGTTGGAAGGGACCTCAAAAGATCATCCAGTACAATCCCCTCGCCAGAGCAGGATCACCTAGATTAGGTCACACTAGAATGCATTCAGGTAGGTTTTGAATGTCTCCAGAAAAGGAGACTCCACAATCTCTGGGCAGCCTGTTCCAGTGTTCTGTCACTCTCACTGTGAAAAAGTTTTTCCTTATGTTTACATGGAACCTCCTGTGCTCTAGCTTTCACCTGTTGCCCCTTATCCTAACACTGGATTTCACTGAGAAGAGCCTGGCTGTGTCCTCCCAACACTCACCCTTTGCATATT
Organism: Todus mexicanus; assembly: GCA_013389965.1. Classification (NCBI taxonomy): domain Eukaryota; kingdom Metazoa; phylum Chordata; class Aves; order Coraciiformes; family Todidae; genus Todus; species Todus mexicanus. Next base: position 2,056 of record WEIS01070369.1, read on the forward strand.
TATAAACATTAATGAGGTCACCCCTCAGTCTCCTCTTCTCCAAGCTAAAGAGACTCAATTCCCTCAGCCTTTCCTCATAATGGAGATTTTCCACTCCCTTAATCATCTTTGTGCCTGTGCGCTGAACTCTTTCAAGCAGTTCCCTGTCCTTGAACTGAGAGGCAGAGTAGAGGGGGAGGAGAATCTCTCTCGACCTACTAATCACACCCTTTCTAATATACCCCAGGATGCCACTGGCCTTCTTGGTTACAAGGGCACATTGCTAGTTCATGGTCATCCTGCTGTCCACCTAGACCCCCAAGTCCCTCTCCCCTATGCTGCTCTCCAACAGTTCAGTCCCCAACCTATACTGGTACATGGGGTTGTTATTTCCCAGATGCAAGGTTCTACACCTGCCCTTGTTGTATGCCATTAAATTTCTTTCTGCCCAACTCTCCAGCCTGTCTAGGTCTCGCTGAATAGCAGCACAGCCACAAGAAATTTTAGTCTTGTTAAGTCATGTGATCCCAAGAGTTGGAGCTCTGAGAAAAAAAAACATGAGGTGCAAGATGAAATCTCCAAAGTTGCTTTAAAGTGATTATGTGTTAGCGTTTACTGATATCACCAGTCTTTGATATGCCATGTAGGTCTGAGTATGCGCAGTAAGTATGGACAGACATAGATAATTTTCAGGAACGTATCCTGAAATCCAGCAGAAAGCAACACCCTGTGGCTCCCATGGCTCTTGGGCAAGGGGTGTGCTGCAGACCAGGACTCTTCCCTCCTGCAACCACCCCCTTCCTCTCTCCCGAGGCACACACAAGTGCTTTCTCTTCCTTGAGCTGTTTATGTACCCTCTAGTATGTGCTCCCCAGCTACTAATACCATATCTGTTTTAGCATGACAAAAAACAACCCAAAGAGCAGAAAATGGCAACATGCCTGCACTTATGCTCTGTCAATGGAAATGTCCAAGTCATCTCAACAGTGTAGTAATTTGGTTGCACTTCTCTTTCCTGGGTGAAAGACTCACTGTCTTTAAACTGACTTACAAGAGAAATCACAAATTCTATTCATATGACAGCAAAAAAATTGTATGTAAAATTGCCCCTTCGTTATTCAGAGCAGGTCATTCTTTGCCTGTAAAAGAAGTCACAGGGAGTGAACCTGACTGAAGTTGTGTAAAGTCAGCTAGTGAGAGATCAGAAGTGTTTTTAACCATAATTCTTTTTTTTTCAGGCCCATACCATATTTCTATAATCAAATATTGAAAGATATATATGTGCATATATACTTTATATATATTTTTTTTTTCTGCTGGGATATGCTGATCATATCACTTAGGTCTTACATTTTCTTGGTGATAAAATCCTCTTGGTGACTCCTGGCATTACATTTTGACTCTTTTGTTCTGTTTTGCTTTGTACTATGCAGGCATCCAAATTGTCCCTGAAGAATCACTCTACCTGTTACTCGGCAACTGCGATATGTTGATGCTAAAGCTTGTGGTGTGATCCATCAAAAGCCAATGTGATTTGACATGCTACTGTAGCATGATGGAATGTGATACAGCGTGGCAGATCTGGAATACACAATCAGTCATCAAAAGAAGGCAGCTTGTGAGGTCACAAAATCCCTACTATATATTTTTTAAAAATAGGTAAGAATGCATAGTATTTTTGCATCACAGCTTCCAACATGGCATCTTTGGCTCACAGAGGGCTAGATGGTAGCCCTAAGCTACAGTGTTGAGCAGAGATATTGAAGATTGCAGCATGGCAGCTCTTGCACCTGTGTGATCAGCAGGAAGTGAAAACTGTACTTTGCATAGGCATGTAGGCTGGTGTCTTCATGTGGTTGTGAGAGCAAGCCATGGAGCATCTCCTTCCTGCATTTTTTTGCCCCACTGGAAGTGATGTACTTCCCTGGAGAGGTCAGGGGGATTAACCACTATGTAGGTCCAAACCCTTGAGGTCAGAGCTAACCACTGCTTTTCTCACAAGAAAGACTTTGTTTCTTTCTGTATGTATCTGTATAAGAACTGGGGATAATTAGCCCCTAACTGTTAGTTTTTAAAAACTAAGTACAATAAACACATGAATAGTTATAAATAATATAAATTATACTTCACCAAGAGTGAGTGAAAGACCACAAGGAAAGAGGCATTACAGACAACTCTGGCTTGAGGAAGGGTTCACATTTTTTCTTGAGAATTTTAAACTCACTGCTTTTGCACTCTGCCAAAGTGTGAGACAGGCCATAGCTTTAGGGATGGAAGAAATAGCTAAAAATTTTCCTAGGACAAATTTAAATGCAATGGGCAGAACTGCCAGAGGCTTACAATGATGGGCCTGGTGATAGTATGACACTGATGCCAGCACCCATTAAAATGGCTACTCTCTTCATCAGCTCCTCTTGGGCAGTAGTTAATGGTCAATATAAGATCAGCTCAGAGTTTAATCTGGAAATGCAGTAAGTTTATTTCATTGTTCACCTCATTCTTACAGGAAGTCTCTTTTGCCATCTATTTTCCAGCATCATGTCACCTGGATTTAGAAGCAGAGGAAGATGGCTTGCCAATACCCTACATCAGTAACTGAGGACTCAAACTCAATTCCCTGCTTCATCACGTGTATCCTATATGGCCTTGGGAAGTCATTTAGGCCCAGATCTTTGCAGATACTTACATGTCTAACTCCCACTGATTTCTCTGAACTCAAAGGGAACCAGGCATATAAGTAGCTTAATTTCTCCTTGCCCTGGATCCTCATCTATAAAGTGGAGAACAACAAGATTTCTTGGTCTGCCAGACCAAGAGATACGCGAAGAATGAATAGACTTAAGTTCTCAGAGACTAAAATGGCAAGGGCCAAAAAAATATGCAAACCAGCTCATCAGAAGGCAAAATGTGATCTATCTGACGCTCAGAATAAACCAAGGTTTTACTTGTTGCCAGGAAGACTGCGTGTCTTGCAGTTTCCTTTACTGCTATATTGGACAACCAAGTAATCAGCACAATTGTTAGTCTTAGTAGTGCCTTCCCATAGCCTGGGAAGTGTTACTGTCTCATGTTTATGTGCATAGGTAGTGACTAGCAAGATGAGTTCTGTTTCTTGTCTTGCCACCCTGTGGCACACAATATAGCTGCCCTCTCTGTGACTGAGTCATAGAGTTTATATGGTGGTCCTCAGATGAAAATATAAATCTAAATTATTGTTACTAAAATGCCTATTTCACTCCAGATTGCTGAAGAAGTAAATTAGTCCTTAATGTGTACATTTCCAATAGTCAGTGGTTTGATACTTAACATTTTTATTTCAAATTTGTAACCAACAGAACCCAAAGCTTCTTGTGATATATATCTCTGGAAAACTGGTATTTTACAGAGAGGAGAAGGCACAGCCATTCAGTCACTGCTGTCACTATAAATTATTGCAAGTATGGCCTTAGACAGAAAAAGTGCATCTGATGCTGGGAACTTTGTGAGTTTCCTTTTTTAGAACAATGCCTTGAGGAAGAAATGAACCTAGTTTGCCAAATGTTTTAGCAATAGTTGTTGTTTTATTTGTTTGCTTATTTTGGCAATATATATTAAAAAATAAAAATGAGGGAGACAGTGGGAGATAGATGGGGATAAAAATGCAAAAAATTGTTTGTGGAGGCTTCAGAGACCATAGGACAAAACTTCTTCTGGGATGAAAAAACATTAGCATTCTGTGGAGGAAGGCTCCAGATTCTGTAAGTAGCATATTTTAAGACGTGTTTGGTTAGAGAAGGCAGAGGCTTCTTTATTAGCCTCTATGTTGCTCTTTCACACGCCTGCAGAGGCACAGGTAAGGGCTTATGGAAGTTAAGTGTGACAAGTAGGTGTGTGTCGGAGCACGAGTAGGCACTCTGCTTGGAGACCGGCCACAGATGCTGAAGGTGGCCAGTCTTTTTCCCCATTTATTCTGGAATTGCTTGCTGATTTGTGGTACTTGACACACTAAACTCATACTGAAATCCAGTCCTTTCATACTGACTTTCAAAGCTCTGCACCAGGTCATTCTAGGTTGTCGCTCTCTCTTGATGAAGGCTGTGTAGACCTAACGTCAGTACCGTTGTCTGCTCATGGAGATCCTCTATCAGTCACAGTTATGTGAAGGCTTGCCAAGATGGGACTTTTCTGCAGGCTCCAAACCTGCTTCCCCAAAAGAGCAAATTCCACTGGTTAGGATACTCAGATGCCAGTGCTTTGCCATAAGCCTTCTCACTGATGTTTCAGTTTCTATGTTGCAGATCTTACACACACTTTTAGCTGTGTGTCAAGTTACCCCCTAAGGCTCTGCATTTCATCACTCCCTCCCTCCATTTACTAGGGAAGTGAGGATGTGCAAAGAGGAAGAAAAAAGTGCTAGGGAGAAGAAGACTGGAACAGTACAAGAACCTTCCCTTTCTGTGCATGGGAGAAAACATTTAGAGTATTAAAAAAAAGAGCAACGTAATTCCCTTCAAATTTGTCTCCTAGTTCCAGTTGCTATCCTACCTTTAAGTATCTCCTTTTGAATGAATGCAATTTTCACTCTGGTAATCCAAGATGCCTGAAGCCTGATCACAAGACCTGAATTTCCACAAAACACTGGCACATTTCTTCAAAAAAGGAAATGGGACCTATTACTATAGAATATTTATAGAGAAGAAAATATCATACAACTTTTAAGAGTATTAAGTAATATGTCATTTTATCGCTGCGTTTAAGGAGCAGGTGTCACTCGGTATTATGCAAAATGGCAGTCTTACCACACACTGTAAGTCACAGACTCTCAAGTCCAACTCAGGGATTAGAAATTAGAGTAGCTAACTGTCTGTGCCCACTCTGATTACCTTGATTGTCCCTTAGAGTAAAGTTGGGGTTGTTGACTGCCTCTGGAGCCAGGCTGTAGTAGAAGTGTTGACCCTCCTGTGGGTCATCCCTGTCGATAGCACTCACTATCTGGACCAGCTACAGAATATGAGAACAAAGCAGAAACAGGTGAGAAGAAAAATATATTTAGTATAAATAAACAAACAGATAACATATTGTGCAGAGGTACAATAGATAAACTGAGAAGAGACTCAAAACCTTGCAGGCTTCATTTATTTTGCTATGAACATAGAAATCACTTTCAAACAAAGGAGGAGATAGTTTGCTTCAAATAACAGACACTTTTATCTCATGCATCCCTATCTTCTGTTTTCACATTTTTTCTTTTGAGTTCAGAAGATTCATTGTCCATTAGAGAGTTTGTAAGAAAACCCATATTTATTTTCAGCTTAATTTTTCTAGTAGAAAAGGACTTCATGTCGATTATTTTACCACTCTTTTAAATCAACTAAATTCTTCCCAAGATATCAGTGGTAAAAAAAGAGGGAGAAGGCAACCATGCAGGCACTCGACATATGCAATAAATAACACCGTGGAAAGAAACTAAGACAATGCTAAATCCAGAAAGAGATTTGTTACCTCACCTATAAATGCTTATTACAGTAGGTCTAGCAGCTTGAAGCACAGTGAGCTATAGCTCTGTCTGAATAAACATTCAGACATTCCCCCCTGAACTGCTTATGTTACTACCATATTTCTCACCTGCCCTGCTTTGGCGTTTTCACAAACAAAAGCTTCATAAAACCTTGCAAACTCTGGTGCGTTGTCGTTCACATCCAGGACTTTCACTGTCACTGAGACACTGCCCACCTGTGAGGGGTTGTCTGGAAGGAGGAGACACAACATAAAGAAAGGCAATATATGGGAAGGGGGTGGTCCTCACTCTGCTGAAGAGGTAATGCAGCTTTTTTGATACTGGCTTGTGACATTTTCCCATCAGGAACTGTAGTCATGTGCAGGTTGCAAGACTCAAGAGTGAAGTTGCAAATGCTGCTGTCTATCCTTGCTTCCCAATCAATCACGTTTGTCAAATGTATTCCATGAAATACTTATAAGTGGTTCAGTCCAATGGGACTAGTTCTAAACCAGAAGTTCTAGACAATCCTCACCCCCCCTTTTTTTTTTAATTGCCCTTTTAGTGGGCAATACTGTTTGTTGAGCCTTGGTACTGGTGGCAAGACTACGGAAGGGATCCTTTTAAGGATAGGCTTGTTATTTAGAGCTTATTGAAAGTGGTAATTCTGCAGTTCATATATGGTTTTGCTCAGAATTTATGTTCCTTGAACTCAAAAATAGCATCAAATCTGATACTTTATATAGGGGTTTTTAAAATGTAGTAACATAGTATTGTACAAAAGCTTTCACTGAAGCATAAAATTGCAATTAAAAGTTTATATTCTGCATGACATAATTTATGATATTTCTGTCCCACTGGCTCATTAACTTTCTTTGCCAGTAAATCCATACATCTTTTCACATATCTCCACAATTTCCAAACTAAGTGGCCACAGAATATTTTTTACAGTCTTTTTCTGCCTCAAAACATAATTTTTCCCCCTTACTTAATGATAAAATGAGACTATGCAGAAAGAAAAAAAAAAAAATCATTATTAAGTGGTCAGAAATGGTGCAAAATTCTAAAAAATCTTAAAAATTAGTATTCTCATCTTCTTTTTAGCCATACCACTTCATGCACTTATCTCCAAATATATCTCCCTTTATGTAATGAAATGATATATTCACAAAAACAAAGGAGAATTTTCGTATATTCTGGAATTTTCTTAAACGTTCAGTGTACTGTATCAATAACATGGGTCATCATTGTATCATTGAGATAATACTCTTAAACTATATTGCTTCTCCCTAATTTATAATTTAATCCTCCAGCTTCCCACATACCCATACATGTCTTGCTAACACATCTGTCAGTGTAGCAGATGAATGTTTGCATTTACACTCTTAGGCATATTGATCTAACTTTTAAAACTAGAAGCTTTATTCAGGAGTGCACAACTACAACATATTTAAAAGTATTCACTCAATTAAAATATTGCACTGCATATGTACAGAGCAAAATTGACAGAGGACTGTCAGAGAGGGAGTCAAAGGAAGACATGTCTTCATACTGCTCTCACCTACCAGGACTACTGCAGAAGAAGCTTTTACAGACCTCTGTGTGTGTACACATGGATTTATATGGAACTGCAATGGCCATTGGTGGCTGAAAATAAAACTCATATCCAAATAGATGGAGTGGGATCCTATCATGTCACCAGTCCCCCTCACTACTTAAAAATGGGACAGGAAGGCATTGTGTACTGGAACAGCCTACATATTTGTGGCAGTCATCTCGACTCTTGTGAAATATTCCTTCTGCTAACTTCAAGTTGGCTGATTTGGTTATGGGCAAGCTTCTTAAAACTTTTTTCCTCTCAAACTGCCTCATATCTCTGGTACTGCCTAGAAGTGCTGGAAGGTCTCAGAATGAGGAATGGCTCAGCTCTTGGCAGTAAGCTTCTGAAAAGCTGCTGCCCTTCAGCAGATAAACTGAGATCCTGAGCAAAAGCTCCACAGACCACAGAGATTTCAGGTGAAGATTTGGTGAATCTTCTGTTTTATTTGCTTATATATCCCAAACTTCTTTATGAAGCTCACATCTGTTAACGTTTAAAATTCAGCTAAATTTTTCATACCAGCCCTATGCAATGATCAGCATTTCTTTGTTCTCATAGCCTTGGTAAATACCTGGCATGGATGCATCCTGAGCTGAGTTTTAGCTTGTTGTAAAACCCAAAAGCATAATGAGTTCAGCATGCTAGAAGATCCCAAAGCACTCTGGCCCAAGTTATTTATACGGCAAGCAGATGGTGGTGACAGTTACTTGCGGCTGAACCAGAGCAGAGTTCAACTAGTGACCCAGAAGTGCAGGATCATTGCTGCCTACGAGTCCCTGCACCACTGAATCCTCCCAGGTAGGCCTGGCAGCTGTGGCAGCTGTGCAGTCTTTGCAGTGTTTGCTTTAGGTGCCGAGCCCTTCTGAAGAGATAGAGCTCTTGTAGAAACACATCAGGAAGAGTTTTAAATAAATCCCCAGAATACTAATGAATTGAAAAAGCAGCACTTTGCATTCAATCACCAGCCTCCACTCCTTCCACCACCCTGCGAAAAGGAGCATAAAAAAATAAATAAAATGCAGTATTTGCTTGTTGATGTCAGAAGAGTAACTCTTAACTGAATGACTTCCCACTCAGTGCATAAGAACATGTGAATTGTTGAATTCTGGTCTCTCAGCCTGCTTTGTCTATTGTATCTTTTTAATCTGTGTACAGTCTGCATTCTCCTTACTCAGCTCCACAGCCAGCACAGTGATATTGTGCCAAGAAATATCCTCCCGGTCAAGAGGTCTTGCAGTCATCAGTGCTCCTGATGTAATGTCGACATAAAAGAACCGCCCTGGATCACTGCTCCTGTCAATCGAGTATCTGCAAGAGTACATATTAAAAATATCATGCAACCCTTGAGAAAAATGTGTGTTATAGCCAAGAAAGTACCCCAGCAATGGGAATACTGTCATTCTCAACATATCAACATTCTTCCACAATCTAGTTATGTATTGTGTACATTGACTTGGATGGGTATGGAGTGAGATGCTTGAAAAACTAGGAGTTTTTGTGGCTAAGGTCGCTTTTCTGGCTAAGGTCATTTAATGGTGAGTACTACTTGGATGAAGCTGGTTGATGGGAAGATTTAGAGGAAGAAACCTCAAAGAAAGGGACAGCTTGGTACAGAAGCATCTATCTGCTTTACAAAGAAAATCTGTCAGTGAGTTTTTCTTTTTCTAAGCAAAATAATTATGCCCTTTCCTTAGGCATAATTCAAACAGGATGAAAATGACTTTACATCAGCTCATTGGTGCCTTTATATTCTCTCCTCCTTCAGCGGAATAAACTCCACCTGCATCCTGGACCATCCTACTGGCTGAACCACGTCAACGTAAGGGGGATGGTGACTGGCTTTTGCATATCATCTAGCCAGAATAACTGCTCCCTCTGTGAGGTCGATTCATTATAATTCCTGAACCTGCTTGGCAAATATCATGTCAGTGTAACACTAGCAACAAGCTTCTCACATCCTTGAGCAGGGAAGTGTAGTGGTATCTGCAGGCCAGAAAACTTGGGCAGGGAGGCAGCTGATTGACAGCTTTTACTGCTGTACTTGGTCAGAGGGACCGTTTTGCAGGGTGGGTAAAATACTCAATACCCTTCATAGAATGGAATCATAGAATAATTAAGTCTGGAAAAGACCTCTTAGATCATCAAGTCCAGCCTATGACCTATCACCACCANTCATATGCATCACCTTGCTTTTAACAGCAGTTTGTACAAGTTGCCTTCCTAGTTAATTATGTCAGTGTGGTAAGAGATCCTTTGGCAAAAGCCACACATGCACCTGTGCAAATGTCACAACATGGAACACAGCCCAGACTTGTTCCCATTTTAGTTGGTTCTTTCTTTTAAGTTGATGGGAACTGAAAACACTACTCATAACAGACGCTGAACAGGGCTCCTTCTTCTGAATTTTCTCCTTTCAGCACAAATGCATTCACTAGAACAAGCACGCCAGCTTGATCTATATCTAGGGACTTATTAAACTGGGATATAAAATACTATTGAACTATATTGTTGGGAAATTCTTTCACACTTCAGAAAAATCAAAGAGGATGCGATGGCAGGTTTGCTTCCCTTTCCTTCTCAGTCCTTCCCATCTCTCCTTAAACAGAAATTTTGGAGCCATTTGACTTATCTAGGAAATGAGTATTGCTATATTTTGCTATAATAATTATTCTTGTATGAGGGCTATAAAAAGAATTTCTGACAGTTTAAGGCCAACAAGTATCTGAAATTGAATACGGCCTTGGGATTAATGGTCCGTTATTAATCATCGATATCAAGAGGCACAGATGGAATCTTCGGATTCTCCACATAAGTTGTCCCGTTAAAAACACCTGCTCCTTCACACTTGTTTCCACTGTGCTGTCTAGGTAATATTCCTGAATTGCTTAATGACAATTACGACATATTTCCTGCCATCAGAATTTCACACTGTGAGAGTCCAGAAACTACACACCAGGAAAATCAGAATTTGAGAGTTCCCCCTTCGTTCAGTGAGCTATTCCAAAATGTGCCCTGGCTTTTCCATATTTGAAAAAATTGCAAAACCACGAGTCAGATAACAGTTTTAATTTTAGTTGGACTTCATCTTGTGTGATATGTACCTGGGGTTTTATTTTTTAAATTTTTTTATATTTTATCTTGCCTTACTTCATGTAAAGTGAATACAGAGCAAGTGTAAAACATTGTCATGTCAGACTGATACTGCACAAAGTTAGCGTGAGTGGACGAGACCATATAAGAGGCCAGGAGAAGTAATTTCTAACATTTGCATTTTAGATAGTGTTACAAATGGTATTTATCCCTTTCCCCCCGTTTCCTCTACGCCAATCGTTTAGGTTTGCATGTACAAGGTATGGGGGAGGAAGGAGAGAGGGAGGGAAGAAAGGAAAGAAAGTGGAAAGGGAGGTAGATGGGAAGAAAAGAAGGAAGCAAGTTGGGAAGGAGCAGAGTTACAAAAGAATCTGCATATTTGCAACTGTTTGGGTTTTTTAAAAATACATCTGTGGTGATGTATTCTGTGTTTTATAGAGTGTCATTTCATCAAGTGTAGCCACTGGAAAGCTCTGAAGAAAACTAAGAAAAACCTCATTCAAAATAACAATCAACACTTCTACCCTCTGATAGTCCATAGAATTATTCTTATACTATTCTAAGCAGATCAGCACAAAGCTGTTTACACTACAGTGTTTGGATAGTGCTAGACAGTAATCAGCAAAATAGAACGCAGGTGGAAAAAAGTTTGGGTAATGAAATTGTGATGCAGACAGTATAATATTTTGTTTTACTGAAGAATTTGAGACAAGGTCATAAGATGTATGATAATGTAGGTAGAAAAGACAGGTATATTAAGGTAGCAGAGATGAAAAAAAAATAGAGCAGAAAGTATGATCATCAAGAAGAACCAGCTTTGTGTCTGCTCAGATCTCCTAGCTGAGGTTGATAGAGTTGCTCATAGAAATTGCACTTTCTTCAGAATCTCCAAATAGTCGATATTTTGACTCCCTCCTGTATTTTCCCAGGTCTGTTCCTGAACACAGACAATTCAGAAGCTGGACTGTCACAAGATTAGGCAAACAACAGCTCAGCACCCAAAGTGTTTCTCAGATGAGAGAAGCAGCTAACCTGCAGGGATTACTATCTTGCAATCACTCAGAGCTTCTGCAGGTTGTGAAAATCAGTATGTGGCCTGGCCTCAGAGAAAAACAGTCTTCTCTGATAAACTGGACTGACTTGGCCGTCACTGTGGAAAACAGCATTATGATCACACAAATCTGCTCCTTTGGCTCCTTGCTGAGTTGCCCCTATGAAGCTTGCATGTCTGTAAATGCACCTTTACCTTTCTTAACTCCTTATGGGAATACCTAGCTCTGACCTTTGACCAATCTACTCCAAANATCTACTCCAAAAGCAGCTGTGTATTTGAGCTGTTGATGAAGGCAGACTTTGAAATAGAAGGAGGAGAAAGGAGAAGAGAGTTGATCACCTTTCCCTTGGTATGGCAGCAGCTTCTCAGCAATGCTGTCAGGTTTTGTGTCAGCAAAGGCACAAGCATCTGGAGTTGTTTTTTAATACACGCTATCAGGACATACCTGGTCAGTTCATTGTAAAGCCAGGTGCAGCCATGCTCCATACCAGGAGCGGCCATTCTCCATATGACAGAAAAGGCAAAGGTGAGCTTCTGCATTGCTTTGACGGTCATAGCAGAGTCCCTCAATGTGTCAGATCTGGTTTGTCTAAACCCACCAATGACTACTACTAGCTAAAAAGAGAAAGTCCCTCCCAACAGTGCTGTTTCAGTCCCATTACCGCCCAATCAAATGGACATATGAGGGAGCATTCGTTGGGGAACACGTAAAGGGAGGACAGACCTGATGGAGTTGTTGGTCACATCTGGGTCCTTGGCAGAAATGATCTGTATGGTGGTTCCAATCTCCACGTCCTCGGGCACTTCAACAAAGTAGAAGCTAGGATCGAACACAGGAGGTTCATCCACATCCTCCACACTGATGTGGACAGTGGTGGTGTCACGGAAAGGACCCAAGTTCAGGAACCGCATTTCCAGGTGGGGATTGGCACCCTCTACTTTCAAGGTGTAGCTTTTCTTGCTCTCAAAACTTAAAGGCTGAGGAGAAAAGATATATCTAGGATTAGGCATACTGAGACACATGATTTAGGCCATATAATTTAATTTTCAGAAGTAAAAGATACCCTCTGATAAAAACTGATGCTTCTTTTTAAAAATAAATCTTTAGTATGGTTTTCAATCATAAGGGTAACAAAGGTAAATATTTGCAGATGGAGACAAAGAATTGAGTGTCAGGAGTATTAAAAATGGCACTGTCTACATCTTTTTATTTTTTTAAATTTGACCGTTGAGCTGAAAAATCCAGGAGAAGTATTTGCAGATCACTTCAGAGTCCATATTCTTTCATTCCCCTTGTTGAAATGGAAACCACCATTGTTTTGTGATTGACACAGTGTGTTTCATGCCACTCTTAGAGAAATATAGGCAGAAATAAATGGCAGGAGAGCATCTGAAAATAAGGTAAAGATGCAGTCTGTTCCTCAAAAGTATGTCCTTGTGGAAAGGACAAGGATGGTCACACAAGGTGGAGGTTCCAGTTAGCATCCCCTTTTCTTCATGAGGAGATCAGAGTCTCATTTCCAGAGACTCCTGTCTACCAAGCTGCTAAAGGGCTCCCAATGGGAGCAAGTGAACACAGCCTGTCTTGCGGGATCCTGTTCCAGTTTTTATGAGTAATCCATCCTTCCTAGAAGTGGGGATTTTCAACTCCTCTCATTAAGTGTCCTAAACACAAGTTCACAATCCAGGTGTGCTGAATGCTAGGATTTTAATTTCATCCCTGCCTAGAGAACAGTTTAATTTCAAAGCATTATGATGTGCCCCTGACCTCTTCCTGTGGGAACTTTTCCACTTTGAGTGAAATACTCAAGTATTATTAGAAAGAATGAGTGGGAATGTCTTCCCTCCCCACCCCTCCCCTTCTATCCTGAGATAATAGATACGGGAAGGGGAGGGGGGGGGCACCTTCCTCTGTTAGAGTTTTCATGAATTTGATTACCTGTCTAGATAAAGCTATTTATTTGGTGGACATGGATATAGAAATAATTAATGCTGACACTGAACCTCTCAATAAATAATTTATTCATCTCCCTTCCCTCTTCTTTTCACAGATCCCTAAAGAAAAAAGGCCTCTCCGAAACCTGCTTAGAACTAAATGGAGAATTCCATATTTAACATGCATTTTACTAGTCTTGATAAGAGATGACTAAAAGAATTTGACAAACCAGAATGACAGTATGGAAGTATTAGTCCAAACCTAAAAAAAAAAAAATAATTCATCAGATGAAGTACACTTTACAGAGATCACAATCATATTTTCCAAGTTAGACTTGGAAGTTACAGGCAATCTTGCTGTGGTTAAATAGAGAAGACCATTTACTTAAAATGCTGAAACCCAGCACAACTGGATCCCCTCAGCTGGCATAGATCCTGAGCAAGACAAACTTTGTACCAGGAAAGAAATGGCCCAATCCTCAGGGTTGCTCAGTGGGATATACTCCATTTTGTTACATGAATGGCTTTTAAAACACGCGGCTTTACTTGTACATAGTGATTTGAGGGTCATATGTGGAACTATCATGCACAGTTGTGGTTCATTTTTCATTCAGACTACAGTAAAACCACTGCTGTTCCTATCCTTTGCTTTCCCTATTCAGATCTTCCTTTTTGAAGAAGTATGACCAGCCTGGGGCAATGAGATGGTGAGGAAGAGAAAGAAGAAGGAGAATGCTAAAACAACTTGAAGTCAAAGGTGAGAAAATCATTACTTTAGCAGTAAAGTCCTCCTTGGCCAGTCGTAACCCATCTTTTTTTTTTTTTTT
>WEIS01070369.1:16044-39567 GCA_013389965.1 Todus mexicanus
TTTTTGTCCTGCTCAATAGTGTAGCTGGCCAGTTCTGCAGCCATGAGATGTGAATTAGTTTAAACAACATCAGCAGAAATTTCACATGCTCAGGCATGACAGAAGTATGTAGCATGGGCCCTAAAACACCCCCTGAATTCAATGATGGCTTCAGTATTCATCTTCTGCCACAACTGATGCTTTCTTCAGAAGTGGAAATAGTTCAACGACATATAAAAGCTCATGTTGTTGCACTAAAATTACCAGTACTGATGTCTTACATAGAAATTTCTGAAGAAATGCTGGAGTTTTTGAAATTATAAAACTAAAACTCAGTCAGCATTTATTACATGGGCACGAGGAATGCAGACTGGAATGGGAACTGGGTTTTTTGTTGTTGTTGTTGTTTTGGTTTTTTTGTTTTGTTTTGTTTTTTTGTGCCAGGGAGATGACGGTTTAGTATTACTGGGTATGCTGTGCAGATACAGTATGGACTGTGAAACCCATGGCAGCAGGTAAAAATAGATGATCTGAAACTTGCTCATGCTGCCCTTAGTTCCACCTAGTATAATCAGTGACTACTGCAGGCATAGCACTTGTCAGAAAAGATTTAGGTAGATCTACAAACATATTACCCATATGGAAGAATCATTATGATCTACCAGTTGCATATTTATGCATTGTAAGAAAAGAAACAAAATATATTTACATGACCAAGCAACACTTACTGTCCATCTGGCAAGGAATGTACAATCCAAAGCTGCCTACATACATACAAAGAATTATATCTCATGGTTTCTCATATGGAGAAAACTATGTAAGAAACTTTGCATGTACTCTAAAAAGCTAAGTTATAAAAAGAGCAGTTAAATCACAGAAACACTTAATAACTAGAAAACTCAACTGTATTAGGAGAAAACAATCTAGTTAGAAAAAGTGAGAAAATGAAACAAGGATGCAAGGCCATTACATTTTCTATGCTCTAGAGTTCAAACACCCTCAGTTTGCTTTTGACTCCTTGAGCAGCAATCATGGCTTTCCCTCTTGACCTGCTCATGTGCCAATGCTCCAATACTGCTGTGCTCACCCCTTAGATTTTTGTTCTCGGTGTGTGTTCAAACCTTCCAACACCAGTCCAATAGGGAGGGCAAGCAGGTTGCCTTCTCCTGTGAAGCGAGTATGCTGCAAAATACAACTGAGTGTGGAGGCACTCCATGGAAACTCCTCCTTGTTCTCATCCTCCTTCCCCCAGTGCTGAGACAGGCACTGAGAGGTGCACCATGCAGGCAGGATAAAGCAAGAGCCAGTGTGAGAAAGTGATTGAATGGCACTGGCTGGGCAGGAGGGCAGCTTGGGGCTTTCTTGGGCACTGGCTTTGTGCTGATTGGGTAACCCACCACCCTGCCGCCAGCTGCCAGTGTGAAAGTGAAGGCACGGAGAAGGGGAATGCTGTCACGGGGGTGAGTAGCATCTTCACAGGCAGGGAGCCTGGAAGAAGTTGTAACTCTTCAGGAGTTGCTCAACATTTTATGGAATTAGTGGTCTGAGATAAGTGGCCACAAGACTGCAAGCAGTGGTCTTATCTGTAACTGTAAATTCTGTCTTTTTGAAGCCCATGATAAAAGTGTTAGGGTTGTTTTGGGATTTTTTTTTTGTTTGTTTGTTTTGTTTCTAGTTTGTTTATTTTGGGGTTTTTTTGCAAATGTATATAGAAAAGTGAAAGTTTTGCTTTCTTGCAAAGAAGATTCCTTTCTATATGTATACTCTCTCCATTTTGCTATCCTTTTCTATCAACACTGGTTGTATTTAACTGTGTTATTTTTCTTGAGTGGATCCAAAGGACAACTTTACGAATGTTTGGCTATTGATAATCATAACATGACAAAAGGTTACAGGAATATATAGAGATTTTACAAACATTTATGTACTATAGGTGGATTAAGCAGTATGCACTTGATGCCAGTATGATGCCTGGTATGATGCCAGAAATTTTTACAACTCCTCCTGCTGGTACATATGAACATCTAGTAAAACTATATTCATAATAATAATGGAAGTCAAGCTTATTCACAAATTTACTCAAAGTAAACTATTTTATTTCAACAATTTATTACTTTAGAGATTGCATTCAACATTTATTTCATTCCAGCAAACATGTTTAACTTTAGGGACTAAACCACATGAGCAAGAGCTGGAGAAAGGTGACTCTAAATACAGGCTTAAATGCTTTCTTGTAGAGCATGGAGGTTTTCAGGGTCAAATCATTCCCATGTGTTGCTCCATTCTAGTGCACAATTTAGTCACAGGCTATTTAAGTGGAGACTAAACTCTCTTATTAGTACATTAGCTAGGCAGAAATATGGTTACAATTTCATAACCTAGGAACAGAGTTGAACTTCTAGCATTTATGTCAGACTGCAGAATAAATATCCTATAGCAGGGAGGCTAAGCAAAATACTCTATGCCTTTCTGCATAGCCTGCAGTACAGAGTACTAGCAGTTTCACAGCTACTATCTTAGAGACAGATTCTTCTAGCCTAATTAGCATTTATGGATCTTCAAGCAGCAATTAAAAAAAACCCCAACAACTGCCTGGGTTTTATTGGTTTATAAATAATTCCCAGGCATCCTTTATTATTATTTGTGGGACACTGGAGTGAAAAATGTGTACAGTTCAATTGCAAATATTGATCTAATTCCTTGCATTGTAGGATAATTAAGCTACAGAGAATATTTAAATAGATAAATAGTGAATGAGAACATTTCTTCAGAGGGAAAAGACATGTTTATGCTAATGCTGTCCCCACTTTTAAAATGTTGCTCCTAGGAATGCAGTCTGCTTTCACATTTTAGTAATGAATGTTAAAGATAATTGTGTTTTATAGCAGGGAAGGGGATACTGTCAAGTAATGGGAACCAAGCTACTACAGGCATAAGGGAATGCTGTACACATACAATGTAACCAGGACTGTTAGCCATATAAATTACTATAAAAAGGAAATTTTACTACCTTTCTCACAGTTATGATGCCCACTTGGTAATTAGGATCAGTGTTAATATCGAAGACATCCAGTCCATCTCCATCCACAAGGCTGTATTTCATCTCTGCATTAATGCCTTCATCCAGGTCTTTAGCAACCACTCGGCCCACAGTGGAGCTGATGGGAGCGGACTCTAGCACACGCATCTGATAATGCTCTGGTACAAGCAGCAGACAGGGATGGAGGAGCAAAAAACAGACTGTGAAGAGGAATCAAAAACTGCACAGCAATGCAAAGAGTAGATCAGCACAGGTCACAACACAAGGGATTCTCTAGTACCTTACCCAAAGCTGCAATAGTGATGTGATTTCCTTTAAGAAGCCACAGCCTGACTGAATTGCCTGGGAAAGTTTTATTTAGGTGTTTGCCATATCAAGAGGTTTGTTCAATGGATTTTTGTCAAAACAGCAATATACCTGAAAATGGGAACTTTAACTAAAAAAATAGTGCAATTCACACCAGTGCTGTTGCAACCGTGATATAAAGCAGGATATGAAGCCAATTTGATAGGACAGGTGTTTTATTAGAATAAGTGGGAATAAAAACACATGCTTTGAGCACCACAAATCCTTTCATACAAACTTATTTTCAGCCCTGAATGAGGCTTTGAGAGCTCAGAAGCTTGCCAAATTTACCAGTTACTCTACTAAAATATACTGCATCTCCCTACAAACTTTGTCTTGAGCATATTTGGTGCATCACTAATCTGCTTCGCAGCAAGCCTGGGGAAAGTGAGAGCTGCTATTTTAAAACTGTGTTTTGAAAATATAAATGTTGTATCTAAAATATTTCTTTGTCATCATAATTTACGCTCAAGCCTTCCTTGCTGTGCTCTCTCTGTTGGCTCCACCACTTATTGAACTTTATTACGCAGATTAACACCAAAGGTGAGGTTTGATCTATTCTCATTTTTCTTAATCAAGAAATTGATATCAGTTACAATTCATGCCACTTTTAAAACAACAGTGTTGGCAATGCTGCATTCAACAAGTCGCTCTGACTGAAGAAGAAGAGTGGAACTTGAGGCTTCTTCCTGATCTCAGTGGAATGCTTTGATTTAGCAGTGCAACATGCAGAAACAGAACGAGAACAATAGCAACAAAAAGAACAGCAGGAGTTTTCATCTCTCAGCTAGTTGAGAAAAATGGCAAAATCAAAATGGGTTGAGAGTGATTTACACTACCAAAAGAATAATTTTTTTTTAAAGTGTATCTCTGAAAAGATTTAGTTCAATCAAACCTGAAAATATTCTTTAAAATTTTTAACAGTAATATAGAATTAAACAAATAATTTTGATAAAAATAGTTAAAAAGAAAGAGCACAATATTGCAAATCTCTCTTTGAGATTCACTTTTGTTATACAAAGTAACGTTTCTGATAGAGTTGCCTATTTTTGCACATCTTTAACTGTGACTGTTAATATCTTAGGATGCAACTGTATATTGCCAAGGTTTAGATGAACCTTTCCTAGAGAGCAGCCTGTATGCCAACACACTCTATACTGGCAGCACAGCTAGTAGACATTGCCCTGAAGTGGCCTGGCTGGAGTGTTCAATGAATTATCTTTCCACTTCCAGCACCACCACATGTCCCTGACTTGACAGATATCCTTTTGGAGATAGGATGAAAAGATAATCAGGGTAGCAATTTGCAGCCAAAGGCAATGGGCATGAGCAATCTAGGAACAAGAAAGACATCCTTCTTTCCTTTTTATGTGAATTAATTTCCCACCCTTTAAAAGTGTTGTTGATGAGTGCTCTGTTTTGACATTTTTCTGAAGTAAAGTTCCTTTATTGAACTGAAATTCTGTCCACCTCTAATTGTCACTATCCTGAGTTTGAAAATGGATGTAATGAGAGCAAATGGTAGCCACAGAACTCAGCCACTCTTTTTTGCCCATTCTGGCACAGTGGGTACTCACTCTGTGGAAATCTGGGTGGATTGTCATTGACGTCAGAGAGGGTGATGTTCACTGTGGTTGTTCCAGCTAATCCTCCCAGCTGGCCACCCATGTCCTTGGCCTGGATAATCACTTCATAATATTCTTTTGCTTCCCGGTCCATGTTCATTAGAGCTGTTCTAATTAAGCCTGATATTGAGGGGCGAAAGGGGTTTTAAGAACAAAAGAAACAGCTGTTAAAGAATACACAAATAAAGTGAAGTGCTCATTTGCTCCTGCATTGTATTCCCTATATCAAGAATGAGACTGGACTCTTCATTCAGTCTCACCTTTCCTGGCAGAGTAAAATTCAACTCAAATAAATCTAGGTTAACAGAAGGTGTGAATTTTAAAGAAGCCCCGTTAAAATGCATCAGCTCAGGGGCAGGTTGTCTGTTCAAAATGTTGTCTTCCAAGGGAGTTGGAAAAGCATTTGGGGAACAGAATGCGTTAGGCTGAATTAAGGCCTTCCTCAGGATAACTATGTTTGCACAAAAAATGGAAGCGATGTGATTAGTTCAAAGCTATATCAAGATGAGTTTTCCAGAGTGTCCCTACACACGCAGTCTTGGAGGCAACCTGACATAAGCCCACGGGCTTTGCTCAGGTGCTTGGGGGACCCACGCTGGAGGTTACGAGAGCAGAATCTGGTGAGGTATGGCTGGTTTGGACAGGTTGCTCCCGCCCCGGGCGGCGAGAGGCGCGGGTTGGTCACTCTGCCCTCCCAACCCGACAGAGCGTAGCGCTACTGCAAAAGGACGTGAGGTGGCAGCAACACTTCTCTGTATGGAGGCTGCGAGGAGCCGGCCAGGGCAGCGCTGCCGGTGCCGCTGGGAAGCGGCTCTCGCCGCCGGGGCCGCCGCGGGGCTGAGGGCTCCTGACAGATCTCGCTGCCCGCGTCCACAGACCCCGGTCTCTGCCTGCGACACCGGCCTCCGGTCACCCGAGCCTACCTGATGTTTGCCTTAGGGCTTGAATGCTCCTCTCTTTTTCCTTAGGCTTTTTCTTTGTGTCTGTTGGTGAACACACTCCTTTCCTTTTCATCTAACTGCCCCCACTGAATCCTGCTCTCCCCTAGGTCTGTCTGCCAGGACGGAGGCATATGGGCTGTCAAACCTCCCGTCCTCCCAGTGCAACCCATTCCTCACGCCTTCAGCACCTCCTTGGCCACAGTACACTGACAGCTTGCTCCTTTGGAACAAGTCTTCCCCGCATACCTGCTCAACAGGTTGCTCAGATGCATGAGGGACCCTGAGCAGGAGGGAAGCGGTGGCTGGTGGTGCAGCCGAGGGGATGTACTGCCAGGGAATACTTTCTGGGGCACTAACAGTCCTTGTTAGATGTGGGCCGTGACACATTTTGGGTGCCCTCCAGTGTCTGGGCAAATATGCGTCAGCCCCAGGCACCGTCTCAGTCCCATGGTTCAACATGCAGTACTTGCACATCAGGACATTATTAACTTGAATGATCTGCATTTTGCCTTTATTTTTAGCAGAAATACAATGTATGGGTTTAATAAAAAAAAAGCAGTAAAAAGATACTGCATTCACAATTATCACTGTAGCTAGAAGGAAAGAAACAGTGACCGGTACTGAATCCACAGTGCACTATTTTAATCTTGCTACACGGAGTCCTTAAGAGTCTCATCCTGCAAAGATGAGTGACTCCTATGAAGTGCTGTATCTTCTCAGCTCTCACGGATATGAATAACATATGAAAGTGCTTAACATTTTGGGACGTATTTTCTCCATATATGACTACTTTTGGCTTGTCTTTAACAGAGAACAGGCTAGATCTAAAAAAAAGAAGACATCAGTGCTGAAAAGCCAGGTTCCACCATGCCTATGTTTGGGGTTTCGGATCCCTAGAGGAAGGCCTGTCTAGGACACTCAGATTCAGAGCCAGGCCAGGGTTCATGCTCCTCCAAATCGGACCCAGTGGAGCAGCTATGCTGAGCAGGGAGCCTCCAATGCTACTGCTCACAATTGGCCATCAAAGAAATGCTGAGGATGGTGATGAACCTTAAAACCTCCCATAGGCCGGTGGGTCCTCAGATCTTTCAACATAAAGGTGCTGATACCATTTCTTTCACCAAACTCTCAAAAAAAGTAGTAAACCACAGAAGTGATGTCCATTCTTTTTTATAACAGCCAAACAGGTTCTTGAGAAGTGAGAGACTCAGTCTTAGGGGATTTAAATCCACATTTTTTTACCTTCTAGGGAAATATGATCACGAACACTCTGCAAAAGTGTTGGGGAAAAAGGGAGGAGGAGGCTTTCAGCTTTCTTTTGAAGTTGTGCTTTCACATATACGTATGTTCTGCACCTGGGAGGTCAGTGACAGAACAGGAACAGGAGCACGCTTCTGGAACTGAGAGTTTTTGTTGAGAGGTGAAAGTTAAGGACCCCGAATGCTTCTATCAGAGGAGTGTATCGAAATGCGTTGCCAACTGTTAGGCGCTTTAATCACTACCCATCAATAGAAAGGAGCTAGTGACTGGTTATGCTCTAGCTCTGTTTTAGAAGAACATGAGAACTGCAATTGAATTTTGTGGGTGACCAAAGCCTGCAGGTGAGTTTTCACTAGGGAAGCCAATTAAATTTTTGTGCCTGTGATGGGGAAGCGGTTTCTAGCTCTCAACCATGCTTAACCTAAATGGGTACCCTGTTGCCACTTATAAAGCTAAAGCAGCTCTGGAAACATACAGAGTTGCAGGTCTAAGTGACTGGGAAATAAATAAGGGAAGAAAAATACCTTTTCTGGGTTAAATACCAATCACATATATAATTTTGGACTTAAGGACTTATCTTCTGTCTAAGTTGCACTCTAGTGGTTAAATCTGTATAGGATCTCTGACCCTGAATATTGCTGCTTTGCTTTCTTAGAAATCATTCTGTGCTTAGCAAATTTATGGTTATACCCTTATTTGCCTGTAGTTGATAACCTGATTACAGAATGAACATTATTGTTTTATTTATTTTGTAAAGAGATAAGGAAATAATGTGCCACATAAAAGTTTGTCTTTTGCTAGAGCACCTACTCCATAAACTGCTATCTCTCAGTAGACTACGCAGTGGTTTTGATATTTTGTCCCCTATTTCTCAGCAGTGACTATCGTCTCTTGCATTTCTGACCTGAGCTCCACAGATGTCCTTTAGAAACTGTCAAAACTTGTCAGATTCCTCTTTTGGATATAAACCTTGGATATACATAGAAAAAGAGAGAAAGCAAGAAAAACAAAGAGGGTGTCCTATAGATAAAGGTTATTAACTAGAACAACCTTAGGTAAAACTGCTCTAGATAACTGCATCCTTCAGCTTACACTTTCCAGGCCTGGTTGGTTCACAGACTTATTTTCCAGTGATCCTTGTTACCAACTAGATCTGCCAGAGACAGCACCAAACCCACCCAGCTCACAAGCTGCGGGATATGGTAATTCAGATGAATATGACACTGCAGAGAGCACATCCTTCCTCTGGAGCTTATTATCACAGCTTTGATTTAGCTCTTGCACAGTGCTGCTCTATCTTGGCTCCAAGCCACAGAAATATGTTTCTCTGACCACAGCCACGATGCATGGTCTTTTCTTTTTGCATGGAACTCTTCCTTTTGGTTTTCGCACTAACTCCTCCTTCTCTGATGAAATAACATACCTGTTCGAGAGTCCACAGAGAAATATGGTTGTCCCTGGAGAATACTGTACACTACTCTTGCACTGTTGCCATAGGTTGGATCATCAGCATCTGTCGCTGTCACCTGGATAACGGAGGTGCCTGACAAAAAAACCATCAGGTAAGGCCTTGTGGGATAAAGAGCTGGCATGAAAAATACACCGTTCAAAATAAACTGAAATGCCTAATAAGAGCTTTCCCATGCTGAACTTCTTCATTTGATGCTCATAGTCCTTATACTTACTCCTCATACTTGTATCTCATTAGCACTAAAGGAATTAATAGGCATAAATTCATCATGCATCTATAAGAAGACACAGAAGAGTGAGTATGCTATGGATCACAGTTACAGAATTATTGATCTAACTGTACTTTGCTACAGTTTGCAGAGAGCTGGTAGTTACATACTTCGTGCTTCTTTTCCCCTTTTCTTGATTTTAAATGCTATTTAAAGGCAGCTCAGATAAGATCTATTGCTATATTGACATAAATCATGAACTGCTGTAGGGTGCCCCTGGATTCTGTATGTTGACTAAGGGATAGAAACTGTACATAAACAATGAGAGCAAAGGGAGGTATCTCAGGGATAATCTCTCTGTGGGATTGCAGTTTACATGGCATGCCCTACAGGTTATACCCTGCTGAAGTGCCTTTTGGAACCCACACAGGTGCATATATATTTTTCTTCAATTGGTTTTCAAGATTTGCTTCCTCTAAAGCCAATGATGGCTTGCACATGATGTACTTCATGAAGAACAAGACAAAGTTAAGGCATAACTGTTTGAGATATATGTGAGTTTGACTCCTTAAAATGTCAGATTATGCCTTTATGAATGTATCTAGCCTTCTACATAATGTTTTGAGTTAGAATCAAATCCAGTGTTACTAGATATGCACTGGAATTAAATCTGAATTCAAGTTAGCCATTACTGTTAAGCAATGTTATTTCTGAATGGAACTTTTATATTTGATGTTTGTCTCTAGCTTTATGTCAACATAATATTGAATAATGAGAAGCTGAAGCATATCTGTAACTTCAGGACATGAGATTTGTATGATATTATCTCTGTAATGACGTCACAGAGCCAAAAACCAATAAGTGACTCCAAAAGGAAGAAAGAACTCCAGAAAAATAGTATTTTATGTGACTATTTGATTTGTTATATGGAAATAGTTTC
Organism: Todus mexicanus; assembly: GCA_013389965.1. Taxonomy (NCBI): domain Eukaryota; kingdom Metazoa; phylum Chordata; class Aves; order Coraciiformes; family Todidae; genus Todus; species Todus mexicanus. Next base: position 25,854 of record WEIS01070369.1, read on the forward strand.
CCCTGACTTGTATATGTAGGAAGGTTGCTGTTTGTCTTCTTCACTGCTATAACAGGACTGTCTTTGACATGATCCCATTCTCTAAAAGTGGAGAGCAAACAGTATCAGAATCTTGGGATCCACTGAACTATGTTTACTGCAGACTTATACAGATTAGAAGGAGCCAAGCTGTAAAAACTGTCATATTTCCATGATTTCAAGGGCTCCTGGGCAGTATTTTGGCTCTCAGTATGAACTAGAATAGGTTTGTAAAATAGTGTTATTTCCTAGATGATAATGGTCATCTACTGTTCATTACTATTGCTACCATCTGATGGCAGGGGAGAAACAGCACTACGTCACTGCAAATTGTCTGAGGATGGTGTGTTTGAATCACATCTTTTTTCAGCTCTCCTGCTTCCCTTGGCATGTTTTATTTCAGAAGGGTCCAGCTGACAGTGGTGTAAAGCCTGCTATCCCACTTCTGCAGCAGCCAGGCACCCTGGGGGAAGCTCTCCTGTCCTGCAGCTTCTGTGCTGAGTCTAAGGAGTCAGGGAATTTAAGTTTTGGTTGCCATCTCCAATTTGTTTATGGGAGGGATGAGACTCCACAAAATCTGCCTTACCCACAGGTGACATTTCTGGAACAGAGGCAACATAAGGTCCATCCAGGAACTTTGGTTCATTGTCATTGATGTCTTGGATTTTGATGATGAACTCCGACTCTGGTTCCATTGGCCGGCCCGTTCGCCTGTCCAGAGCCTGTGCTCTGAGAGGGTATTGTGACCTTTCTTCTCGGTCCAGTCGCTGAATGGCATGAATGTCCCCTGTCGTGTCATCAATTGTAAACACAATGCCAGCTCCCTCTCCTGAGAGAATGTATTTGATTGAACCATCTCCCCTGTCCATGTCGGAATGGAGCTGTGAGAAGGAACAAGATTCAGTTAGACCATGAGCTTGGCAAGCAGCTGCTGAGAGAAACTAAGCATGTGAGCGTCCTGAGCATTTCGATCTCATTGCTGGGACTCACAAGCTGATTTTAATGAACTTGTTTTGCTGAAGGAGGCATATAGTAAAGTCTGCATCACAGAGTTCCAATTAAAAACCCTCTCCTGTCTTCCCACTTCTGCACCCACAGCTGTGCCAAAAGAAAAGGCAGAGACACCCAAACAATAACAGGTTCTGTGCCTTTTTGAAATCTCACTCACCACAATAATTATCTTTTGCCTAGTTGTAATGGCTGTTGAGAAGGACTCCTTGCCAGGATTGGGATAAGTTGAGGTCAGCAAAGATTTACTGGCAAATAATAGGTAAGGTAAGCAATGAGGAGCATTTGACTGTATCTGTGTCAGGCTACAGAGATGACAGGTATACTAGATTTTCTAGGGAATTAGCAAACAGATTTATTGCACGACTGCTAATGAGTTCTGAGCAGCCACAGATAGCTGTGAACGCAACAGAACAGAAGAAAAGTAAATGCAGTGCTAATTATCATCTAAAACAGAGAAACAAACCATCTTGGGGACTACCATTCTGTTAAACACCTGGTTCCCATGAAATACTGGAATGACTATCAAAAGAAAAGCAAATCACTTAATTTCACTCACACTGTGAAGATGCTTAACAGCATGCTCATACTTCCATGCTTTTGAGAAATAGAGCATAAAGACCAATGCCCAGAGATAGTCCCAAAAGACAGGAAGGCAATAAACGAAATAGGATTTTCAAGAATAATTTGTGTGTGAATACTGTTTTCCAGTGCGATTATCATTTTGAGAGGTGAATAAAGAATAGATAAATAATAATTAAAAAAAGTTGTCAAAATGGTCTGGATTCAGTTAAGCACATTAAAAAACGCATATATGAGCTAATTATCTCAAGAAATATGGTCAGAATGAAGTATGTGTTTAATGCTTTGGTGAGCTCAAAGGACATATGAGAATAATTGTGAAGGATGGGGCTAAACATAAGTAAATATTTGTACTGGAGAAAAATCTTAGAATAATAAACTGGATATATGAACACAGGATTGGTAGGATTTGAAGAAAGAATCTAAATAGAAATGGATAATCTGTATGCAAAATTAGAAGTCAAACTTGATGCATTTGATTACAGGCTATTCTCTCAAAAAAGAAATCTCATCTCTGAGCTATTTAAAAACACTGAAAACTATACCATAACTTATCACATAGGAAAAAGTTTTACAGGGATGTAGACAAATGGGCTTATCTAACCTAAGAATTTCTAATGGCAGTGGACCAGCTCTTCAGCTGTTTTATGGAATATGGTCCCATTAACTTGGGAGGTAAAAAACCATTTCTCCCAATGAAGGGTCTGGTTGAAAGACAGGCATTCTCTGGAGGTTCTTTTCCTTACTAGCCTCTCAGAGTGCAAAACACAACGTATGCAAAACTTGGCCAACTCCCGATTTTAGAGTAAGACTGATTTCAGCTGAGGTGGGATCTATATGGTTTTCTATGGCATGTCCCACCCTGCAGATTGGACTGTATATAGGTGGCCCATCAACTCTCAATGACTGCTGGGACACTGAATGTTAAGTGCAGCAGCAAGAACTGCAAGAGCTTAAGGTGCAGATTGTGACAACTGTCATGTCAGATCATTGATATTTCATCTCATCACTTTGCCATTAGTGTCTGCAGTGGCTACTGCATCTGAGAGATGTTGGTCCTTTGGAGGAATGCTGGTGATGTATCAGCTAAATAGAAGAACAAGCCCATAAAAATTTGGCAGTGGCAAACAGTTAGATTTAGATTACTGTCACGTGTATTAATTCACATGCAGATGCCAGCACTGCGAATTTGCATATTTCAGGAAACACCATCTCGTGATTGTCATTATTTACCCCCAACACACATAACTAAGAGATTATCACTGTAGGAGCTAGTAAACAGGATGCTTCCAGACGGAGGACACTATTATAGCTTTTTGAACTGATTCAAAACCACTAAGCTATATCTTGGGCATTTGTTTTAGTGAAACAGTGCATCAGTGAGAGAATACAGCTGTTGAAACAGATACAGATGTTAGACCTGATTGGGGAATTAGAGTTGGTCCTGATGGAAGAAAATGTGTTTTGGAACATCAACAAGTCCTCATTAAATAAGAAAAAAGAAAGAAGTCAAAGTCTAAGACAAACAAAAAAGAAAATAAAAGAAAAAAAAAGGAAAAAATACAGAACCTCCCTATATTTTAAAATAGCAGAAGATGTTTGGGAAAATTCACAAGACTTAGGAGATAATCAAACTCATGGTTTAAATTACACCTTCTATCCAAAACCCTATTTGAAATGAATGCAGTTGTGTAGGGAGCAAACAAGGAATGAACACGGCACACTAATAAGAATTTGGGAGTACAAGAGGATCTCTGTCTAACACTGATTTGTTGAAAACATTGGGTCTCAAGCACGGCTAAACAGTAAGAAATGTTAGCAGCACTTTTGCAGCTTCTCGTATAACCTGCTCTTTATAGACATAGCCAGAAAGAGCATAGAAGACATAATACTGCCAGACTGCAATAAATATGAAGGAATTTGGCGTCTGAAAGGACACTATCACTCACATCAAATGCAATACCAGGATGCTGCAGTTTGGGGTGTGTGCAGAAGTCACTATGTTGGAAAAGTGATATAGTTTTAAGTTGGCTCTGTTTTATGGGTGGTGCAATAAATTGTGCTGCCATGTGGCTGACACTGGAGGAATTAATTTGTACTTTCTCCTCCTTATTAAGGAATGGACTATGAGAGGAATTAAACCACTAGCTCCCGAGAAATTGCTACCTGTATCAACTTGGATTGCTTCTTCTGATGAGGATAGTACAAAAGATTAAGGAGGCTACATCTGCATTTGAATAGCACATTTCCCCACAAAGGCCATATGCAAGAGAGGTACTGCTGAAGGCAGCTCAGGGGAGGACTCACACAGTTCTGCTGATCAGGTTGTGACTCCATCCTTGACTTGCTCTCCCTTTTCTGCCTCCAGGAAGGTAGCACCTGCAGGGGTTTTTTGTGAGAATGTGCGAGTTTGGTTGATCTGCCTTGATAGTCTGTAGAAAGGATGCATTTTATTTCATTCAGCTGCTGTGGTTCAAATGCCTCTTTCTCTTGAAACAGGGTTAGACAGTCTCTGACGAGGCAAAGTGGTAAAGTCTGGCCCCAGTTCAATTACTGATGCAATTTAGGCTGCTAGATGAATGTGGAAAATACCTGCTATAGCAAATGCGGGGGGTTTGGTTTCCCTACTTCATCCTTTTAGCCAATAATGGCTACCTCTAGGAGAGTTGAAATCTTGTATTTATCTGTGATGGGACCAGGAACCCTCTCAATCTAAAATATTTTAAATAAGGATGACAAACACTGGAGAAAAGCAAAAATTGTACTTCATCTCAGGAAGTTTATTTTCATTTCCCTGTGCAGAAGATACTTTGCACCTTGCCTCATGTTTATGCAGGAAAGTACATTTTTCATAGCAGCCTTGAAAATCACATCAGGTGAGCCTGGACCTATGGTTCAAGTCAAGGTGCTTTTTGCATTGCTTCGGTCACACTTAGCTAGCCAGGAACAGCTGAACAAGAGCATCAGAAGACTCCCTCTCTTATGGAAAGCCTTTGCAGTGTAAAGTAAACACGACTGGATCTATGCTGTGCACTCTTTCTCCTTCTGACATGGATAAACACAAAGCCTGGCTAGCAGGATGTTTCAGGGTGTCATGGGTGATATAAGTTAGAGGGGGCTCTCTCCGGCTAGACATGGGACCTAGGGCTGTCTAGAGGGCTGGTGCCAGCAGCTAGCAGCAGGCCAGGAGTCCTTCTGTGCTTCTGCCTTGCTCTGTGCAAACCCCTCCAGAACTATTTCTGAGTCAGCCTGGGGTGACTGGCCTGCCAGAACAATTAATTCAGCCCACAGTCTATTCTCTTCTGACCCCTTTCCTAAGGATCGCTAAGACACTGGCAGCACAAATGCAGGAGGGGTGATGAATCATGGTGGTCTGCAGCTTCTTCTGAGAGTCTGTGCCTTTGACTGTACGAGACGAGGGGAAGCCTTCCCCTTGCAGCAGCCCCCCCTGCATTCATCTCACTGCTTAGCTGGCTACTGTGCACCCAGTTCATGGATGGGAGAAGACAAAATGTTTGAGCCATAGAGGCCCATTTTGGCAGCAGAGTTCCCTGGTGTCTGCTCCACATGGAGCAGTGCAGAGTTAGGAGGTCTTCAGAGAGATCCAGCTATGTCAGCTCAGCAGTGCATGGGGCTAATTTGCCCTGTTAACCATGGGAGCTAATTGGCCTTTGTGCACCCTTATGCTAACACAGTCATGGCTTAGGCAGTCCTGGACAGAACTCACTCACAGAAGCTTGAGCCTTTGTGTGGTGGACACAGGCCATGAAGAGTCATCTCTGCTTCCCCCCATTTAGCAGAGCTGAGACAGTGAGCTCAAGAGCGCTGCTGACTGTGACAAGTTTTTGTGCTGCTAATGACACAATCAAGTCTAAATCAAAGATGAGTAAGTTTCTTTCAGTACTTGTTTTAGCTAAAATTCAACTCACAGTGCAAGTATCAAGTTGTTTCAGATGAAACTAAGTATGTGAAATAGTGTATCTGGCCTTTGTTCCAAAGCTGGGAATTGCATGAAAACAAATATTCATTTCTTTAATCAATAGAGATATCAAGAGCTGAAAAGCTAGGTGCAGAGATAAATGAAGACTAATGAGGCAATCACTAATAATACTGTTGCTGTGGGAGGAAGGAGAACACATCTTGCTGTAATTCGCATAGGGATAAATGAGGAGGAGGTCTTTTGAGGCCCATAGATTCATTTTGATTTATCGTGATGTGACTGAGGGCACAGTTTAGCTGTATGGGATATAAAATGATAAATAAAAGTCTAAAATATGCCTCTGGATATGTGCTCTTTCTTTCTGTTTTTCTTTCTTTTTCTCTCTCTTTTCTCTTTCTTTTCCCTTCCTCCCTTCCTCCCTCCCTTCCTCCCTTCCTCCCTTCCTCCCTTCCTCTCTTCCTTCCTTCCTTCCTTCCTTCCATCCATCCATCCATCCATCCATTCATCAAAGGAGCCTTGATTATATAATAATAAGCAATGAAATCTGGAAGATTTTTTTCTGACATGTTTTCTTACTTATTCATATCTACCTATATGTGGTCTTAACTCATAATAGCATTGTCTGATACTAGCTATGTGAAGGCATGTGACATCTTAATTATATTGTTCAAACACTTAAGCACACTAACATTCTTTCTCCCCACTTTTTCCAGATTCGTCAGCTTGTTGTAGACTAGAAGCAAACCTGGTGCTGAACCCTTTGAATAACAGGGTCAATACTTTAAATACTTCAGAGCCATTAAAAAAACCACACAAACACCAGAAAATAGGAAAAGGAGGATGGTTATACTGAGGCAGATTGTGATGGCAGACATCACTAGTCTGATTTCCATCAGCTTCCTCCTCAAGGTGCTACAGAAAAGTGAATGTGAAATACTACCACATAGATAGGGTGAGCTTAAGTATCCATTTTACACATATCTGTACTGATGTGTAGATTCTTGGCGTATATGAGATCCAAAAATAGTACCCTTCATAACTGGATTTAATGAGCTGTCCCTCTACCCTTTTAGATCTGGAGTCCATAGAATTAAACTGCCGTCAAGCTGTGGTATGCAAGAAGATACACTAATCCTGGAGATTTGCAGAAAACAAAAATTGAAACGTTAGTTTTCAAGAGAAACTGGCTATTTAATTTGATTGTGAATTTCGGCTTCCAGCTGACTTGATCACAGACAGAAGCATGATCACAAAGTCTTCCTTTCTTTCCTAATCCCCATATGTCAATATAACCTTGCTTTGTCTTGACACTGTAGGAGTCCCTGAAAAGATCATTGTAGATCTTCTAACAGTACCTCTATTACAGATGATGATTGATGCAGCAGATCTCTTTGAAATAGGCAGATATATGGGCAGTTCCTTTGAAACAGAAATTTTTCGCAAACAAAGGTGACACTGGTCAAAAGCTCTTGGGAGCAGAAGTGAAATTAATGTGGATAAATTCACTGCCAGAAATAAGGTAAAGGCACTTAGGGTAAATTCCCATGTTTCACTACAATCCACAGATATACAGATATATACACTCTACCAGATATGCTCCTGGTACAGGTCTTACCTTCCCAACATAGAGAGGGTCAGTTCCTGTGTACTCCTCAAGAACAAAGAACTGATTCCACACCCAGCTCCGCTTCATACGCTGATGCAGCTTGTCTGACAGGTTGTCTTCTTGCCCTTCAGTGAGGGGCCTGGCACTTCCTGACAGCACAGTTGTAGTAAGGTCCATCAGTCCCCAAAAATACAAGGAGACACCAAGTGCAAGCAAGTTCCTTGCATTGCTCATTCTACCTGAAGTTTGCATCTGTATACTAGGGCTGATTTAAAAGTCAAAACACAGTATCTTAGGTCCCTTGAGAAGAAAGTAGGTCCTGTGCGCAGTCCTTTGAAATGTCCGAGAGAGATTGTAGTTCTGAGAACGACAAGTTCCTGTAAAGTTAGAGGAAATTCATAGGAGGGTGTGTTTTTTTCTCCAAGGTAAAAGATTTTCCTTAATAGGTAAATATGCTATAATTCTTTTCATAAAAATATAATATCAGGATGTACACCTTCTGAAACTAGGAATACTATTACTATATAAGCCACCTTAGATACAAGAATTATCAGGGTTTTGTCAATAAGTAAGAGTTCACTACTAACTTAGCTATAGTGTTGCTTTATGGTATTGATTGGAATGAGTTAAGTGCATACTCTTTAAAAATACTTATGACCAGAAATCCTTAGAGGGTATTTAAGAACAGTTCACTCTGGAAAATTATAGTAGATGGTGAACACTTTTTGGCAACCATCTTTCTCTTTCTGTTTGGAAACAATGCCATTGTCATTGCACACATATTCGTGCACACATGTGTACATAAATGCAGATGTTATTGCTATATTGCAAACCTTTAATATAATTTCTAGCAGCTCTAAGTTATTTCTAATGTTAACTACTCTTTCAGCCTCCTCGCTGCTTGAATTCAGGTTTCACACTTTGCTGCCTCCTCTCTGAGGAGCTCACTGTTGCTACAAATGCAACATTTCTAGAATCTGAATGGTCAGTTAATCGTTATATAACTCACAAAAGGTTTCACAGTGCTGACCATCACATGCTATTGTGTGATATGTCCAAGCAAGTCAAGCTAACACATTTTTTCCTCTACAAGCCTGAAAGGCCTGTTCAGGTAGAGGAATGCTGACCTCTATCAGAGTACGCTTTCTCATCAGTCTAGAATGTTTTGTTGTCCTGAAGTCAGTTTAGTTGGTGAGCTCACTCCAGGCTATGGATTGTAGCAAACCTTTCCTTCACCATTTTGCTCAGTCTAACGATGTGGTGCCACACTCAGGTTATTCTGCCAACACATTCCATACATCCTCTGTGGGTCTAGTATTTTTGCTCTTATCTTTAAGAACTCCTCTTTCTCTTTTCAGGACAGAATCACTAGGAAAGGCATATGGGGCTCTGAGGCTTAAGCAAGTAGTTCATACTTCATTTTACTGCTGTTCTATGTTGAAGTCTTAGGTCTTAAATACTTGCTTTATCCTGTGGAAATAAAATGTAGCACGAGATGCCCGTCAAATATTTCTGACTGAAATCCTTGAAAGATATTAAAATCATAAAGACTATTTTAAAGAGTTCCATGATAATATTTTGAAGAAAAATCTGAGACAATGCAATATTTTCAACAGAGAAGAATAAAGTATTTGAAAATTCTTCAGCATCCAAGCTGGTACAACTGAAAGGCTGGGTACACTTAGAAATCTGTTGAAGCAAAAATTCAGAATTTAATCAAAAACTTGGCTAAAATCTGAAAAAAGAAGCTTAAGTCTGGAATAGATGTCCACAGATGAAGTAAAGACAAAATAACTATGTCTTAGACTAATTTCTGCACAAAACAATGTTTCCAAGTGCAAAGCCCAGAAGGAATATGACTACACTAGTCTACATAGTTGTGAAGTGGAGCAAACAACTTTATCTAGAAAAGTTTACAACTTTAGGCTCAATAGGCACAACAAAGAAATGACAAACTGTAAGCTCAAAACATGGTAAATCTCTTCTAAGCAGAGCAACGTACAGAACTACTGGCTGTTTAGGCATTGGCTACGTAATGTGTTAGGGCTTATTGTCTGCAAAGCCAAAGAATGGGAATTTATATAAGAAATACAAACCTAGGAGGATTGCCATAATCTCTGTGTGCCTGTCACTTCATGAAGAAGCTGTCAGCTGTTTGTGAAAGGTAAGGACAAGGCTCAGTTTGCTGAATATCCACAGTCAAAGTAGTCTGAGAGCTGTGTGTGCAGTGCTTGCCTCTCTCTGTCTTGTGAGTCCTGAGCTCCCAATAGCCAATATACATTTACACTGGGGAAATCAGGCTTTTCATATAATAGGTGTACAACTGGCTCAAGAGCAAGGTCTGCTGAAGGAGAATGAGATTATTTTTTTTCTGTCTCATATCCTCAGCTGGTATTAAAAGAACGAAAAAGACCCTTGCTAACTTCTGGCCTGAGGTGGTCCTGATCTCTCTGGGGCTCTTTTCCTGCAGCTTCACCAACCTCAGGTATGTACTATTGGCCTCTGGATCTGCAAGACCTACTGGTCAAGCAAAGTATTTCTGAAGAGTGTAAAAGGCACTCATGTACATTTAGGGTTTGAATTGTGTGATAGCACAAGTGACAGATGAGCTACAGTTAAGGTCATGGACGACTGAGTCTTTCAGAGAGCTCATGCAGATGGCTTCTTTACCAGATGAGTTTGATGGATAAGTATGGGATCACTTAGACTGTGGACATGACAGTTGGTTAGGATGATAGCTATATGCTTTGAGTGGGCTAGCTTGGTAGGATCTTCGGTCTTCAGCAGATCTTAGTGTTTTTTGCTGCAGATGGATGATGCAGGCTTTGAGGCAGTCCATTCTTCTGCCTTAGGCTGGGCAGTTCCTTGCAGGGAGATCAGGGCGACCAGTCACACAGGAAGGTGCTTGTTGTCATGACTGAGGCAGAACTGAACTATTCTTAAGGACATCTGCAAATATGGAATTGATGAACCTCTGCCTGTCATATGGAATACATTATAGAAACAAGCTTCATGGCTCAGTATGGGGGTGGGCAAAGGATTTGAAGGCAGTAAAAGGAGGGAAATTTTGTTTTCCTTCCTCATGCAAAAAAATTATTGAGCTCAGGAAGACTGTGTGACTAAAACCTGTGGGATTTCTGTGGAGGTATTTTATTTTTCAAGAACAATTTAAATGTTTCAGAACTCAGTTCATTACCCAGAGTTGAGTACCACATTGTAATAGGCTTAGCTGCATCTGTGCAGTTCAGATCCCTGTCCCAAAGTGAATACTTTTTCTTGCCCCTGCTTTTGTGATGAATATTTGATTATCAGCTTGGTTGTTTAGATTACTTCCTGTGTTCTTTCCTTGCAAACATTGATGTAAATCTTCTTTCTTGTCATTCAACAGTTACAAATACGGCTTTTGGCTTCATAAAGACCTGTGAAGATCTGATCGAACTTTGTGCAACTTGTGGTCTATACACGATACAGAGGAACTACCTAACTGTTCTACATAAAAGTCACTATAACGCACTTTCCATCAGTGAAAATACAAATTTCTCTTTTAGCCCATATTATAAATTAACGTAGGCACATTCCAAGTGTGAGCTACTCTTCATGCTCCAATTTTAAAGCCCCCCCAACACATATTTTTACTGTAATTAAACTATTTTTAATGGAATGTCTAATTCTGGGCAAAGATGAAAAGGAAAAAGAAATATCTGCCAGAACCAACTTCTAGCATTTATTTCAAGTGACCCATTTATCTTGTTAATTCTTCATAGTACAGCACTTCCAAAGAAAGGATGAAAATATTAATAGTTTGGATGACCATATGGGCATCCAGAGAGTTCCACTGGGATTGAAATGTATTGTGCTCAATACATATTTACATAAACATCAAGGATTTTATAGTCAAGAAGCTCAGACTTGTAAAGATTTATATGCATGCTTAGTGAATTCATCATGTTGAGCAAGTAGTCTCCTTGAAAACCAGTGGACTAGTTGCATTCATAAAAATAATTACATGCTTATATCTTTTATGCCTGACCTTCCAATGGATTTTGCTGTGTGGATCCAGCACTCATATAGAATGCTACAGATGTTAATGGATCCCATGAAGGCACATTGCCTGAGTGGAGGCAATTAATTTACTGGAGACATATTGCACTGAGAAAATGGGGAAGAATGAGGCAATCACTTTTAAACTACCTTCTCTGGACATAAATACACAAATGCATGTGATATTTCTAATATACATATGTAAACATTTCTTAACAGCACATACATTGCACTAGGAATATGTTAATGAAAAATTATTTCTGTGTTTAATGACACATTTAAAGAGTTTTTCCCCGTTATTTTGCCAAAGGAAACCAAAAAGCTCAGTAATGACCACAGTAAAAAGAAATTAAATTTAAGTGAAAAGTATTCTCCAGGTGAGTTATTAACTTTGGTCCTCGGATTTCTTGCAATATTTTAAATCCAAGGTGGGGGACTGAGTACTGTGCAATTTTTTCACACCCTATTATTCTTTCATGTTTACACTGATTACTTCTCATGTTTCTTGTACCCTCAGTTGTTAACAGCTTTGTCATAAAATGCCTTTGCAATAACTCCACAGGAGTGCCAGTTGGTAAGAAAGTAAAGGCTACATTCTGTATGAGGTAGACCACCTGCAAGAGATGCCTAATACCAGCCTTCAGGGATGGAGGCTCCACTGAGCCAGGACCTCAAATCTCTTAAGCAATTAATGAAATACGTGTCTCATATTAGAAATCCTAATGCTTGCAGTACCGAAGTTAGGTACTCTAAACTGCCTGTCTGATTATCCTAAATGTTTTTGTACTAATTCCAGAACTTCCTATGCTTTATCTCTGGTCCAGGCCAGTGTTACTGTCATTATTAGCTATTGTTATATTTACTGGGCAAGTTTAAATTAAAAGAAAAAATCTAAAGCCATTTGTTATTTTTCTTGAAAATAAACTGAGTCTGAGCATGTATATTTATTTTTACCTGTATTTATTGCGATCTTCATAAATACAATGGAACTTGACAACATACCATGTGGTGCATAAACCGTAACTCAGAATACAATCCATTGTCATGAAATTATATCTACAGACTAGTCAACAATCTCTCCTGGGACACATAAGTGAACTCATTTTGCTCAAGATCTGAAGTTCTTCAAAGCTACAGAGCGCCTGTGGAGCGAAAAATCTCACAGAATGACAGAAGGAGTCCCAGTGTATAAATTCCAGCCCTATGGTTATAGATGCATAAAAAGACCAAAAAAGAATGAAACACACATAATCACAAAGTAAACATTTCCAAATATAAGGATGCTGATAACTTAGAACAGGAGAGGATATGATCCCCAGCTTTTACTCAGTGTGAGATACTGTAAATACTACTTAAGAAGAGCAGATCAGAGTACAAGAAGGTTTCAAAAGCTCCATACTGGCCTAACTAACTCTCCTTAAGTCAATCTCTACTGGGTCTAAGCGAGGCATTTCAACTATACTGGAAAACCCAAAATCATATGAATCAAGCTTTCATCATTAAGGAAAAAATTATTTTAGTTCTCACAGTCTTCTGACTACTTTTGCTATGCTGTCAAGAAAAACCGTTTACAAATGACTCTAAATTGTGACTTGATGTTCATGTAAATTGTGATAACCATCTCAAACTTATCTTTTTGGAAAGACACAAAATCCCTCCTCTCCCTCAAAATATGACCTTTCTTTCTTGCTTTGCAGCTGTGCCAGAAGCCTTTGCTTGGACTTGTTTCAAGGCTTCTAAGACAGTATGGGCAAAATCTGTAGTTTCCTGCCAAGAATAAGACGGCTGGGTGGGAAAGGTGAATTTTTCTGTGCTATAAAAAGGGAAGAAGAAGGATGGTTCAGGTATGGGGCAAAGAGCTGGTGCCTGTCAGAGAGACAGGGGTTTTGCCAAGTCAGTGAGAAGATGGGATGGTGAATACTGTTGTGATAACCTATGTTCTGCAAGCTGAGAGGTCAGCATGGATAAAGCTCAGGGGTGTAGCCTGCTGCCTTAGGCAGTGGAACAAGACCTAGTCAGAATTCTTATAATCCTCTTTGAGAAAAATGTACTAATGCCTTCCCTCTATTTTTTGATTGCTTCTGCTCCCATCCCTCCTCTTCCAGATTGTGAACAGATGCCTTGCCTGATCTGCCATTACCCTGCAATGGAATAAAGCTCATTCCTGTTGCACACTTGGAAAACATTCTGAACCTGAGTTGTCCCTTCCTGTGCTTCATGGTGGCTATGGTAACAAATCATGTTCTTGAGCTACAAAACACTGCACTTTGGGTATACTAGTCCCCAGAAGATGATGTAATTCCAGGTAGCAGTGTAAAGTGAACTCTTTCTTATCTCATAGCTGCTGGATAGATAAATAAGGCTCTCTGATATCCCCTAAATGTCAAAGATGGAAAAAGTGTTATTTCCTATCTGGAGACAGGCATGAGAAGTAGCTGTCTGCCTGAAGCAGACAGAGGTAATATTTATTCCCATGCATGAAGATAAAAAAATAACAATATCTGGAAGCAGGTTCCAGG
>WEIS01070383.1:822-11887 GCA_013389965.1 Todus mexicanus
TGTGTCTATTGGTCCTAAAGGTGTAACATCCATTCAAGCCTTCCTGCCCATCGCTCTCCCCTACGTGGGAAACAGCTTCCGGATGAGACATGCTCTCATCCATGTAGGAAACAGATTTCAGAGGATCTGCAGAGGGATGAGGCCAACAGGAACAGTGAAGACAACAGGGCAGGGAAAACAGCTGAAAGGAAGAAAGAGCATCAGGAAAGAAGTGAAAGAGGAAACAGATGCACTGGGGGGAAAAGAAAATACCAGGGGGAGGGGGAAGGCAAATTGAGAAGGTGAAAGTAATATAGCCCAGATGGAGAGGAGAGAGCACAAGCACAGAACACGCTGCAGAACTGAGATGAGTCAAAATGAGGGAGTAGACAAAATGAAGAAGAAAAATAAATAAATAAACAAGAAAATCACCAAACAGAACTGTCAGACCAATATCTCTCACTAATCACAGAGCAGTCTGGGTTCCTGATAAGTAAGATCAAGCCACCTGAGTCAAGGTAGAAAAATGTGAGAAACAGGTAAAATTGAGAAGAGGTGGCCACTAGCAGAGCTGACAGGAAATGAAACATCCTACAGAAATACTAACACTTCAGAACGTGCTGCTCTTTCAAATCAAAATGAAAGGCATTTTAAGTTCATTAAACTTTAACATGACTATTGAAACTCTGGAGTTTGAGGTCAAACTCTAATGATACTCAGCACAAAACAGGAAAAGCTAAATAGCACTGCATTTCTTTTCCAAATAGTTTAAAGAACATATCTCAAGAATGGTATTTCTGCAAAACCTTTTGAGAAGTAATTTTTCTATAGAACTGATGCACCACAAATTTTACAAACAACATTAGATGAAATCACTGTTTCTGACTGGAATGAAAGATACATCATTCCAGAGTCTTATTTCAAAACAGAAACGGTTTAGCAAAATATATTTGTAGTTCCGCATGTTGAGCTACGAATTCTGAAAACTGTTTTTAAGACTTAGAAAGCCATTCCCCACATCAGCTCTCTCATAGCATGGAAATGACAATGAGTTCTGTGACACGAAGACCAAGTCCTTAATATGACAACCTCTGGCAGGAGCCCTGTGCAGAGAAACACTACCAAAACACCAGTTGTTTTCTTATGTTTCTCCCATTGGCCATGGCTAACATCTTCCAATTTCTTAAAAAACAAACAAACAAAAAAGACAAAAACAACCCCACAATCCTCCAGGAGTACTTGTCATCGCAACTGGGAATCCCGCTCACAATCTCAAGAGGGGTTTATTTGCTTCATAATAGTTTTTTTTAACACTAGAGAATAATTCACATTACATTTATTATTGCTAGAACTTTGTGCTCCTGAAATAACATGATGCGCTATGGGGCTTACAAGGTACAAAAACCTAAATTCTCAGAAAAGACAATGCAGATAGTCTAAATTAGGTAGACTCCCCAGGGATCCAGGAATCTAAGCAGTTACAGCTGGGAAGACACACAAATTTGAAATATGCTCCAGTCTGCTGCTCAGGAGCTTCTCATGAAGAGCATCCGCATCCTGTTCCCATCATGGCTCAGCCATTCCTACATCCACACCCTCTCCCATCACCACGTCTGCATTCACATGCAAGCCACATGGGTCCCAGCAAAGGCTTTCATCTCAGCTAATTAATTTACCAGGGTCTTCTGCACAAAGGGAAATCTATAGGACTCTGATGTAACTATAGAGACATTCCAATAGGATTACCGGATTGTTTCCATAATGCTTCATAAAAACTGCAGCAGCACAGAGACAGTAGCTAGAAGCATCTTCTAAGGCATAGTCCTTCTAACCAACAATACCACTTAAAGACATCACTGAGAAAAACAAATGTGGAGTTAAATCTCAGTTTTCACAAGGATGGCCATTTGTTCAGTAGACTTTGCAATAAAATCAGTGGCCTCAGCACAATCCACAGAGGAGATGCATCATCACATTCAGCACTGCCAGCCACAGCTGTAAACTGAATGAACACAGACCCTGAATAACTTTCTCATGACTACTTGAGGTGATTCACATCAAGGCACAGTGATGAGTAAATTCACACTGCCTTCTTTGTGACAGATAAAAAGATCGGGACAAATCAGGGACAGGAAGAACTCAAAACAAAATGGCTCAGGTGAAGCCCATTTAGGTCTCCTATAAAACCTCAGTATATTTACACACTTGTTAAAGACCACTTAAGTCTCTAACACATTCTCCACTTTTAAAAAAGCCCTAGGAATTCCCTAAAATCAAACAGCCCTATAAGGATGTTAAGCAATCTGTGACTAAGGTTTCACATTCTGAATATATGAAGAATCAAATATCCCATTAATAGTCCTTCAGTGTTTCATGTTACCAAGACATTCACTGTTGTCATTTAGTACAGGATGAAAGAAAGAGTCATTGACTGATATTTTTCTAAAAGATATGTTCTCACTTGACAATGTGTTCAACTGGAGCCAATAGTATTCACTGAGCTTTCAGAGAACAACTTTCTTCTAAATACAGAGATGCAAAACCTCACTATAAAGATGTCAGTTCGGATTGCATTTTATGTATCACAAGTCTCAGCAAACAGCTGGTATTTCACAATGCCTCAAGTCTTAAACTAGGCTTGTCAAAGCAAAATACGAGGAAAGAAAAGGCAGTTGAGTAAACTGAAAAGTGCACGGGGGAAAAAAAGAGTTATAGCCTATTTGACAAAGTACACATCAACCGGTACTCCTCTGTGAAACAGAATTTTCAAAACACTGACATAACATGGAGTAAGGCAGGACAAAACATTGCTATGGAGAATCATAGAGTAATATGCAATGCCGTTTCGGAGCAACAGAAGTAAGAAGGAAAATGACAGGTTTTAGAAGGGGTTTTTTGTTTGGTTCTTGAAGAACTACAGGTTCGATTTTAGTATTTGAGGAAACAAGTTCAAAAACTAGCACCTCTTTATCAAGTAAGACATAAAGAAGATAAAGCTGCCAGTGACCTAACACAATACATTTTCCTCTATACTCTCGAGATACTCATGCAATGCGGGGCAGAAGCCAGGACTTCCTTGCCTGCGAAAGGCAGTGACACACTCAGATCCGGACATGAGCTCCCTTCTCCCCTGGCACATGGCAGGCAGGCAGAGTTTTTCTTTGCAGCCGCAGGCACTTGTCCTTTTCCCATCTGGGTCAGCTGCTGGTCAAGGAGCCAACATCACTTCAGCAGAAAACAGTCTCTTTTCCTGACTGCCCCTATTTTACTAATATCAAACAGCCTTCTTAAAGTTCTTCCTGCCCATGCTTCTAACTAGCTTTGCTAGCTGCTGCTCCCAGTTAATTCTCCCTGCAATGCCCACACCAGTCAAGCCCAGGCTCAGGTGTGCCTAGACTAGGAGCTGCCAGGTCCCCACTGGCATGGCCCTGACAGACACACTGCCACATTCCCTTCAGAGTCCCTCTTGCCCATCATCAGCTGCCTTGCCTCTCATCTTGCAGCCCTTTCCTTTCTTACCCTCCGTATTTCCTTCTAAACACCTATCATTTAATCTTTACACCTACAGTTTTATCAAATCTTTTGACCTACAAAGGCAAGGGGGAAAGGGATGCAGGCGAGAAATTCAAGATCCTCTACCTCACCAGTGCAGAAATTGTACCCATCTATTGTACTAAACCATCCTGATATTCAGTGCTGTAGCCTGGTAAATAATCTCCTGGACCTCACAGTCCTAAGGCAATACATTACAATGGAGACTGGCACGCCACCAGTAAATGATAATACCATTATCGTTAAAGAATAGCACAGTAAATCCAAGACTGGCTTTCTGTACTTAGCTTAAGATAAATCTTCAACGATTTTTCCTGCCCTCTCTCAAAATCCCTAGCTTGCCCACAATCCTTTTAATCCAGCTTCCCAGCTTTTCCTGACCATTCTCTCTAGTTCATATTTGTTTCTTTGGATTGCTTCCTCCTACTTCTTACATATTCTTCTTATATATATAACACACATATC
This sequence comes from Todus mexicanus, assembly GCA_013389965.1. Taxonomy (NCBI): domain Eukaryota; kingdom Metazoa; phylum Chordata; class Aves; order Coraciiformes; family Todidae; genus Todus; species Todus mexicanus. The sequence goes on from WEIS01070383.1 coordinate 4,819, forward strand.
CTTCTCTCTCCCCTCAAGCCTTTTTGGTTTATTAGCTTCTTTTCATAACCACTCCTTCAGCTTGCCACTATCACAGGTCTTCCACCTTTGTCAGACAAGACTCAGAAAATAACTTGAACTTCTCCCACACAATAGAGCAGCACACTGTACACAGACATTAATTTAAATTATCCGCTGCTGGCACACACTATAGCCTCTGCGAGAAACCAGTACTAGTATTTTTGCTGTTGATGCATTAGACAGCTTCCAGCATGCTAAAATTTTGTGCAGGAGAGGACATTTGAGATAATTCTTGGCAAGATGCATATGCTGTATTTAATAACTGTATAATAAATATAGCATGTAAAATAATATTTACAACACGGTACAACTGCAGCTTTCCTTTCACCCTCACATCAAGAAGAATCAATGTGAATTAAAAAAAAAATACATCAGTTTTCAGATACTGTTTTCTCTACCTTTTTAAGGTATGAAGAACTATCTGGAAAAACTGGGTCACTATTTTTTGTCAGTTGCTTTTCTTAGCACAACACATAGAGGTCATATTAAGGTTTTGCTTTGCTTTTGTTCAAAATATTTTACCAAGTCCAACAAGATACACGTGTGTATACGTAACATGCATATGGATAAACATATTTTATGGATAATACATCTTATGAATATATCTTATGGCCAATACAGTTTTCATTTAGATAAATCATGAAAATAAATGGTAAAGACATTAGTGCACCAATGTACTAGCAAGTAAGGAACGATTGAAAAAAATAGGAAAAGTTTAAAAATATTTTTAAAATAATTACTCCGAATATAGACAGTTTAAAATAATTCAAAAAGATGTGTTTCTTTTTAAGAACACATCTCATTTTTTCTACACTCTTATGAAAATTGAACCAGTTCCCAAACTCATGTTCAACCCCAGAAAGATACAGAGTTTCAGAAAAACTGTATTAATCTAGATCTATCCTTGTGGTACTTCCTTCACTCATGACCTAGGCACCTAACCTAACAGGCAAACACTGAATAAGAATTATTTTGCATACTAATTCTCTCAGAGACCTCTCAGCCTAAGGAAAAGAGATTGCTGATATCACTTGACTCCCGGGAACAGCCACAAGCACCACTCCAAACCCCATTTGTGTGGGGTTTTTTCCTCATTTAGGTCATCTGGTCCTTCCTAAGGTCCCAGACCTAAACGACATCCTCACGCACAGAGGTCAGCACTTCCACTCACATCCCGCTCTCTTTCAGATAACACACGGAGTCAAAGACAAATCCAGATTCCTCCTTTGCAGAACTAGGTGGAACACAAGGTTTGACACCAACATTTTGCATGCTCTTTTAGGCTAAATCTTGGAAGGGGAAAAAATAAAAAATATATCAAAAAATTTAAAAATCAAGCTGCACAGCCGCAGGGAGGGATGCATGGGGAAAAGCACAAGCGAGCGTACCCACCTGCAGGGAAGTTTGCAGAGGTGGGATGCAAGCTCACCAAGTTAAGGGCATTTGAGGGGGATGAGGAAGCTCCAAGTCAAGGGCAGGATCAGAGGAAACAGGGAGGTATGTCAGCACACCCACACCCTGAGGCTACCTAATACCACTGTAACCAAGAAAAATAAACTCCTGCTCAAAAGCTCAGTTACCACACTAAAATATAATATGGATGACAAAGATAATGAACTTCCTTTGGACTATACGGTCACTCCGAAAAAAGTAACTCCCTAAAATTAGAAAACATTTGAACTTTTAATACCTAGTAAGAGGTATTTTGTTTATTTTTATTAGAATAATAGGAAATAGTTATTTTTAATATTTAATCTATGTCAACATCCCCTTTAGTAAAGTCCCATGCCAGTATTGCATTAAGCCTAGTTTTCCTGTTTAGCAATTTCTCACAAGTTAACTAAATGTCTTGCAAAAACCATTTCAAAACTAGTTTGCAAAGTACTAAAGAGAAAAGATAAGCATTAAAGAGATGACATCTTGTGCAAATCCATCGTAATCCGTTGGTTTGGGGTTTATATTTCTGGTGATAAATTATTTTACTTCTTGTATGATTACGATTAAACATTAGGATTAGTACTCTCTGTTATGGATCACTTCTACTTTTATTATTTTCCCTAGCCTACATCAGCCAAGAGGCTGCATCTGAGGAAAGTGAATTGCTACAGCGAACAGCTCCCACGGAAAACACAGATACTAGGTTGCAGTGCTCCATCCTCCATCTCACTGTCACCAGGCACCAATACCACACTTCAGGGAAAATCCTGCAATGCACTAGAATGCCAGTCACATCTCTACAATTCACTTAGTACATTCCTTCTTCCAGTTCCATTCCCAGGAGCTCCAAGGTTTAGTGCTTCTTCACATGGTGCCTGCAATAAGACCACTTTCACCACATCAGCTCTCAAGTCTGAATCAGGCAGACTCCCCTACCGTTAAAGGCCAAAAGACATTATTTGACTCATCTTTTCAAATTTCCTTTTTTGATTGCACATAGAGTGGTTGCAAATAAGAACTGAAGTTGCTCATTCATGGGAGTTGAAACAGCAAAGCGGTTTTGGATCTTGTGAGCCAACGCTCTTCTGTTCAGTCAGAAGGTGGGGGGGGGCGGGGAGGAAGGACACGAATGTCCCTGAACCAGAGACTTTCCAATATCATATAAAGCCCACGTGCAATTTTTCACAGGGAACCTAGCCCTGAAACACACCACCTTCTCAGACAGAAGCTCAGCAGCATTCAGCTGACAACCCAGAGGTAGAAGATTCAGTGGCAAAGTAACAACACTGCTCAGCCTTTATATATGCAAAGTTTATACTTTCACACCTGAGGCTTCTGTTCTTCAAAGGACAACTTCCACCAACCAAATATAAGTATTTACATAAATATACAGAAAAACAGACAAAAACATTCAGCATTCAAATAGCTTCTAAACACAATGTTTTGCAATCTACAAAGCACTGAGACATTTCTCTTACACAGGCATTGTTATCTCCAAGAAGGCCAGGGGGGCTGAATCCACAGATTTCAAATGCGTAAAACACCCACAAGCACAGCTGTGACACAAGGTGCACGGCTGGTGGTGGGACAAAGGCATGTGGTTCTCCATGCAAGCCAGCCCATAAAAGAGAACATACCCACGGCCATTTGGTCAAACACGTGTTTGTGTTGTAATGCCGAGCACTACCAGTCTCGGTTTCAATTCCTGCCCTGCGAGCTGGCAACAGTCAGGTGCCTACAAAGCAAAGCAACGGTGCTCCTGTTTGACTGAACAAGGCTCTACCAAAAAGCAGTAACTGAAGCAGCAGCTGCAGTCACAACACCTCTACCCTTTAGATGTAGCTTTTAAGGAGTTACCAAGATCTACTGAGCAAAGCTAATGAGTATCACTGCTGTCCGACCTGCCACGTTCATTCTGAAAAAATAAACATGTAACGAAATGGCAGAAACTTGACTCTTACAGCAGAGGCCTGACATCTACTCCCAGGTCTGCCTGAGGCACCACCTCTCACTCTCCTGTTCTTCAGCACTGCTGCATTTATAACCAGCCCCCAAGACACAGAAAACTTGGTTCAAAGAGAAAGGCCTGACAAAATGTCAACAGCAGTAAAAGACATGGCTAAAATCATGCAGCTTGCTTTCTATGAGGTTCACGCATGAAGCCATAATCCACCCTTATCATTCTCTGGTTTTATTGCTCAAAAACTGTGTGGTAAGATTCCTCTGAACCATTCCAAGACTATGTGGCAGAAAGCATCAGATCAGGGAGCACAGGAGCTGCAGCTTGATTCTAGATGATGACAGATAAGGGCCACATGAGATTCAAACAGCTCAGCTAAGCAGTACAGACACAGCAGCACATTCAGGTGGACCTCACAGTCAGTGGCCAAGATGATATCCATCCTAATGTCAACTCTGCTCTGGCACCCCATGGCCCCAATGTCTATAAATCACTACCCCACAGGAACAGAAGAGCTAGTGTTTCCACAAGACCACAAAATCCTGTGATGCACCAAATATATTAGTTTACTGAGAAGTATTGCTCAGACAAAACTCACAATTTAGAACTCAACTCCAAGTAGATCTCACCAAATCAATCACCTTCAGGCTTCTGAGACTTCAGTATAAGTTCTTGCTAAGTGTTCTTACAGCCTTAGCAACAAAATACACACAACTCACAGAATTTCAACCTACTACGCTTTTAGTAATGATTTCTGACATTTTGACTGAGTGATCCTTCCCAGCAGAAAGTATCTTCTCCAAGAGGCTCTTCATTAAACCCCACAGAACCTCACTAAGACATTCAAATCTCGAACCTGCAGAAAGCAAAGGTAACATTCCGACTAAGTTATACATTATACGTTTTGATTTAGCAACAGTTCCCCCTACTTCAAGGATGAAAGCAGCGTAGGGAAGAAATGCATCACTGGAGAGGGTGATCTGCAGCACCATGAAGTGCAGGTTCCTCAAGCATACAGCAGACACACAGACAAGGACGCAATCGTGAAACAATTCCAGTAGCTAGATTATACCTGCATAAAGCACATTCAAAACATGCATTATAAATAATCCAAGATCTAAAATTATAATCCATAGCTCAAACGCACTTAGAGAAATAAATATTTATCTTTATTCCCAAACGTGCTTTGAGAAAGAAGACAGCAGAGCATTTTGATACTTATTTTTAGTAGACAGAAGACAACCAGCATGGTTTTAACTCACCAAAAATAAGATTAAGTAATATTGGTCCAGACAAGCAATATTAATCTCTAATTGAAGTAGATTCAAGGAGTTAGCTATCCAGAAAATATTGTGTAATATCATAGGACACCTTTACAGTTCATTAAAAAAAAGAAAAAGAGAATCCATTTTTAAAGTTTTTGTGCATTCTAAGGAGGGCAACAAACCATTTCCAACAGTTTATATGCAGAGTATTTATAGTTCTGCAAGCTAAACTGAAAAAGGGTCCGTTTAGAAGCAGCCTAACTATAACAAAAACATAAACCAGGGCTCTGCTACAGTTTACAAAGTCCTGAAACTCTCAGAAAGTTAAAACGGTGCAGGGAAAGAACTGGAATGCTTCAATTCAGAGGAGCCCATCCTCTGCATTTCTCCATCCTTCAGATAAAGTGTTGCCTCTGCAATCCAAGCAGGCACTTGAGCTCTCAAGTACACGGGGATGGCCTTTCCACCCCTCACATAGAGGCTCTGGAAGGCTTTATTCTGACTAGCTGAAATATACCTGATAGGGTTTTTTTCCTTTTTTGCACTGTGGGCTTACAGAAAATGTGCCTTCGGTATTAAAACATAGCTGCTAAAAAAGGGTATTAAAAGGAAAGGAAATCAATGGCTTTGTGAGCAAACACGTACAAAGAACGTTCCTCCCAGAAGCGTAGCTCACTACTACTGCTTTTTGCCAGTGTCCTAGATGCGAATGACAACTTGTGTTCCTATCAAGCTGTAAGAGAATGGTAACAGTGAAATGTGTAGCCATTTCTGCATGTTTTTAAAACACATGAAAGGCTCCGAAGTTGAGTTTCCTTTCAGCCCACATGTGCTGGGCTGCCAGCCTCGCTGCACAGCCAGAGGTGTGCGCGGAGAAGGGGCAGGAAGTCCTGGCGAGAGCCTCTTCTTATTGAATTATTAATATCAGCTTATCTCCACATCGGAAACCAGCTTGATGAGGCACAGTACCATAACATCAGCCCCAACTAAGAAGAACGTTTAAAAGGGGATTCATTTGAAATTGCATTTCATTATTATTTAACCAAAATATCAACTTTAGAAGCTAAAAATAAAAGCGTCTAAAGGAAGAAATACTAAAACATTTTCAAGTGGCTCAGGAACACGCTTTCTCGTTACTAATCACCCTTTAACATCCAACTTTGCAAACAGACAGGAAGGCAGCTGACAAGTGCTCCCATCGCTCCCCTCGCCCCAGTTCCCCCCCAGCCCCTGCCTCCCCTGGCCTCGCCTCCCCAGCTCCCGGTCCCTCCGCTCTCCTTCCTCATCACGTATGGAGGTAAATCCCAAAAAACTAGGGGCAGGAGGTCCACTTGTACCGTCAGCTGCTCATACTCACTCCACACGAGCCTACACAGAAATGTGAACTGGCTGGCTCCGGGACTCTAGCAGGGAACTTCTGAGCAGAGCCGGCCCCGCTCTGCCGGGCTCCCGCCTCAACCCCTCCCGCTGCCCGCAGGCACCGAGACCCAACGAGAGCTGGGGAGCCGCCGCTGCGGAGCTGCGGCCGAGCCCCCTCCCACCGCCCGGGCCGCGCAGGGCAGAGCAGGGCAGGGGTCCCACCGCCGCTCCATCCCGCACTCGCCGCCCCGCAGGTGTGAGCCCATCCCGCGCAGCGGCCGCGGAGCCCTGCGAGGGGCGCGGAGGCTGCGGGATGGCCACAGGCAGCGCCCAGCCCCAGCCCCGACCTCCCGCCCGCTGCCGCCGCGCTCCGCGCCTGCGGAACAACCGCGCCGCGTCCTGTCCCGCGGCTCCTCCGCGCAGCCCCGTGGCCACCAGCCTCCTGGGCAGCTCGGCAAGGCCGAGAGCTCCTCTGGCTTGCTCTGCAGCGCACCTGCGGCGGCATAGCCAGAGCACCTGAGGCGTACAAGCCGCAGCTGGAGCAGGAGGGCGTATGAAATGGCATCGTGTTGTGACCTGGTTTATTTTCGGTTATTCAGCCATTCACTAATAAAACAGCCAAGTGCTCAGAAGAGGTCAAAGCAGCGAGCTCTCAGACATTAGGAAAGATGCCTGTCAGCTATTTCTAGAAATGACAGAGAATGTATAATGGCATAGCATTTGTTTACCCTGTCTTCCCCCCTGAAGTACTTTGCACCAACAGAATTGAATTTTGTTTACAGTTTAGATAATGTTGAAAAAAAAAGTAATAGCTTCCAACATTCAATTCATGCCACCTCAAATAAAAAATATAGAAGTGATTTCAAGTTACTAAAAGTGACAAAATCAAGAAACAGACAATACAAACATCAGAGTTCTCATAGATCTGCATCTCAAAACATACTATTTCCTTCGGTTTTCAGAAGCACTACTGGAAACTTACTTTCTT
>WEIS01070402.1:0-11501 GCA_013389965.1 Todus mexicanus
TCAAATAACTAGTTAGCTGTACCTGGTCATTACAATGAAAAGCATCTGCTGATTTCAAGAAAAAAAAAAATCAAAACAATTGTGTGTCCTGTTTTTAAAAATGCTAAATATTCTTTGCTCATGTTACCCTTTTCTTCAGGAGAAAATGAAAAATAAACAAATAATAATAATCTAATTCTACTTTAGCTTTTGGCAGTCCACAATTTCTGTAACAAAATCTTCTTGGCAAAATACTGATAATTCATCTAGTTTTAGGATTTTTAAGCTTGATATAATCTTCCTTTAGAAAGGAAAAAAAAGGATTTTTTTCCACCATATAAACAGCTAATTGCTTCAATATGAGTTTAATTTTCTAGGAAGTAACAATGTCTACAGTTGTTTAAAGAAGTTATGTTGTACATTGATGTGTCATATCAGCCATCTTATCTAGACTAATATTGAGTATTTCTTTATATGACACACAATATATTAAATAGACTATTGAGATAGTAAAATAGAGAGTTCAGAAGCTAATAAATTCTACCTTATGCAATAATTTGATATCTTGTGTGCATTCATGATGATAAACTCTTGAATTGCATGATCATACGTTTTCTCCTCACTGTAGAATTCCATTGCTATGGGTATTAGTCTGTTTACATTCTTAGTTCTGAGTGTGCATATTGATCATCAACACACATGATAGGAAGTCATAAAAACATTTAATGTAATGACTTAGTACAGCCAAATGCAATATATTTCTCAGAGCTTGCAAGATTCTAATCAAAGGGAATAGCAATCTTGTAAAAAGCATTGTAAATTAAGTTATTAGAGTAAGAAATCAAGATAAATGGTCATATATTTTTTCCATGTCTACAAGTGCTGCTTTTTCTGTCTAAAGAGATAAGTCAGACTATATAATTGAAAGTAGAGTTTATTGTCTTTTTTGAAATAATTGCATCATTGTTATTTTGGGACAGAGTAGTTCTTTTTTTTTTTTTTTCATCTTTAGTCACCAAGTGATGCTATGTTCATTTAAATTTTGTTGTGTCGTTATTAAAATAACAATATGGGTAATATAGAAAATTATGCTGAATGTCTAGATTTCAAATTTTAGATAAATTCTAATTCTTCAGACAGATCCGAGAGATGTGATGGCTTAAATCCTGATACTGTTAACCTTTCTGGGAGGCTATTAAAGCCTGACATGCAATGGAACTGTGCCAATAGAATGTTCATGCTGTTGAGGTTCACTTTCAGGAATTTCCAAATCCAGCATTTTTCACTGGGTTACATCTAGATCAGAGTGAGAGTATACTTTTTAGACACAAACGTGATATATGAGATATAACAAAGCCATTATTGCATTTGTAGCTAATGAGATTCAATAAGTAAATCATAAGAGGGAAGGAAGAAGCTGCCTCTGAACAGCACAAAATTGATTTTATTTGTTCTTTTTCCCTTCAGTATGTCTTATTTTAAAGGCTTTTGCTTCCGTTGATTGCTCCAGTGCAATCAGCATGAAGCCTGTGTACACTCAGCTGTTTTGCAGGGAGAGCAAAACTTGACAGTTATGAAAGCAGATCAAATAAAGTTTTCTTCATGATCTTGAATCTGTTATCTTTCCTTCCTTTCGTGTCATAAAATGTAACTGCGAAGTGATTGACTAAGGATTATTTAAGTTCCTTTTCTGAAATAATTTTGATGAAAATAAATAAGACTGGTCATAAAGGATGGTTATTGATGTCAGAAATACAATAAATCCTAAGCAAAACATTTGTTTATAATGAAGAATATGACTGGTTTCTACTGCCCAGTATATCTCCGGGGTGATAGTTAGGAATGTGATAGTTCTTGGGAGTTCAGAACTGATCAAAAGAATAAATAAATATGGCTGCAATGCTCTATAGTTTCCATAAATTGTCATGGTTACATTTTTGTGCAGCAGCTCAGGTTCTTCCTTCAAGGATAGTGATAAAACATTCTTTCTGCTGAAAAAAATATATGGTGTGCAAGGTCTCAACAGCTGTTGACAGAGATTAGACTAGTCGTTAGAGACGTTAAAAGCAGTAATGCTCTTTAGCAACTGCTGGAAGGGTGGAAGGGTGTCTTCCCCTTGTGTTTTTACTCATAGATGGGTGAGAAACGAGACCCGTTCAGTCTTACTTGAAATGCTGACTTTGATTCAGATTTCCCCTAGAGGTTAAATTGCAGCTAATGTAAGAGACTTTTGGAAGGTAGTTAGCATTATAAAATACCACCAGTCTTGATGGTAAACCTTATCTTTAAATATTCTTGCTATGCCCCTCAAAGAAAATGTTCCTGGAAACTTTAAAACTAGGCAAAATATTTGGACCTGTGGATGCTTTTGCAGATACGGATGTGGATTAGTACAGGGAATATGCATCAACTCTAATTAGTACAATGAAATACTTATGTATGCAAAATATTAACATAATGAATTAATGAATTAATATAATATTAATGAATTAATGAATTAATATAATATACTGAATAGTTGTGGGGTTTTTTATTTTTCTGGAAAATGTGAAAATATCTTTATTAGAGGTTGAAATTTTCCTCTGAGAAATTAAGTTGATTATGTTTGAATTATTCAAGAATATTTGTTTACCTGATGAAATATGATTATTAGAGATAAATTGCTACTGTATGATTTCAAATGAAATAAAAATGGTACAGAAATGTCTGTCTGCTATTTGCTAAAGTGCTGTAAAATTTGTTTATGTATGGAGTTTAACTTTCTGCTCTTCACAATCCTTTTAGAATTTTCTTTTACGTAATTTGAACAAAGACGTCTACAAGCCACTGCTCATTAACTTTTCAGCACAAACTACAGCAGCTCAGACCCAGAATATTATAATGTCTAAGCTGGAGAAACGGAGGAGAGGAATTTTTGGACCTCCTGTTGGGAAAAGAATGGTAAGTGATATATTTCTGTGTGTAAATAAGTGTTTAAATGCAAGCAAGTATGTAAATGCATTATTTTCTCAACTAATCACAAGCGATCTCGGGAAAGGATGCTCAGTTTGAAATCAACCTAGAGTTCGAATTGTTCTAATCTGGTTCCTCATGTTTCTCTTCTTCTTTCTCCTGGTAACATGCATCCTGCTCTAATAAACAGAAGAAAATACAATTTATGGTATGAATAACTGTGAACAGTATTGTCCTACTTCCCCCTCCATGTTTTGTGGTACTATCCTTGAGATAAAAGTTCTGTAGGGATAAGCTTGTTGCTGGTATGAAATCATTGTTGAGACATCAGCGTTGAGCATGATTGTTGGACAAGAATGTACTCCAAGGTTCCTTCCAACCTGGATAGTTCAATAATTTTGGAAGCTTTAAAGGAGATTCGAATCTTTTAGGTTGTTGTCGCTGATGCCTGCCGAACCGTTCAAGATCAAAGGACCTCTGAGTACTCAGAAGCTCAAGAAGGATATTAGAGTAGACCTCTTTTTCTTTTTCTTTTTTTTTCCTTTTTTTCTTTTTTTTTTTTTCTACAATGAGCAAATCCATTTCTTCTCTGTCTTAAAATAGTTACAGTGAGGCTAAAAATTGAAATCTAGAGTTTCCATTTGTCAGGGTTTGGGTTAGAACAGAAATTCTGTTCTATGACTTCTACTTTTCAGCTAAGTCTGTCTGAAGTTAGCAGCATGTTTTTGCAGAGAGTCTGCTTCTAGCAGTGATAACGCTCCATGGTTAGAGTTAGTCCCAAGGATTGGTGTGCAAACCAAGGGCACTGCTAGATTTTGTGTACCACATGGGGGGTGCAGAAAAGTAAAGGCTGCACCTTCAGGNTTTACAATGCAGTTATAGGTGTGTGTTATTTAATATTGTTACTTTTAGTATGCCTGTAGACTTTTTATATATGCTGCCTTGTTTTATTCTTATGTTCAGTATTTCCTAGCTATTCTTTAATAAATGTATATGAAGAACATAATGAGATAATTGTTAGTAGTTTCTTAAGCAAGTACTTTTTAAAGTTAGCACATTTTTAGATCTTCTTCTGCCTTCCCCTCCAAGCTAGTCTTTTAATATGTATTTTAGCCCGGTCTTAAAAATTTAAAGATACTTCAAAGGGACAAATTTTATCTTGATCTGTATTAGCCAAGAACACTTCAAACCATTTTATTATGTTGCCCAAATTGCAGTGCTAAATAAAATACAAGACCAATGATTCAACCTGGTTTTCTTTTCACCAAATTTCTGCTCTGTATCAGTTAGAGAATGAGAAGAAAAGGCGATAAAATACATAAATGTGTTTCTAGAGCTTGCATCAGTTCCATTAGGTTAGTTGCGTGAAGATGTTTCCTGATCAGCAGTGGCCTATACTTTAGGAGCAGCTGTGCCAACAAAGATGTAATGTTTAATAGATTTAAAAACAGAACCATAGTTTGAAGTTTTAGATTTTTGTGGGTCTTCTTGACTGCATCTTTTTTCCAAGGAAAACCATGCAAGTAGCACAGTAAGGTTTAAATAGCAAGTATTAGTTTGCCATCTTTCGTTAAATACGCTCAGAAATGAGAAGCACAGTTTTTAAATGGCTTGAGTGACACATCTACGTACATTTGCTCTTTATTTAGCTCAGCAGCAACTCCCTTAAGACCTTAGGGTTGCTTTTCAAAACCACATATTTATCTTTGTTACTCCCACTAATTTTAATGGGAGTGAATCGATGTGCTGTGTTTTGAGAATCAAGCAAAATGGGGCCGTACATACAGTAAACCAAATAAATGCAAAAATCCTTTATGTTTTTATTTTCAGGTTGTATTTGTAGATGATGTTAATATGCCAGCACGAGAAGTCTATGGTGCTCAACCGCCTATTGAATTGCTACGGCAGTGGTTAGATCACTGGAACTGGTATGACCTTAAAGACTGCTCAAAGATTAAACTTGTAGACATTCAGATGATGTGTGCAATGGGACCACCAGGTAGGAGGTGTATCTTAAATGTTTTTTCCTCTTTCTTTGGTTTCCAAAGGGTGAATACTTATTGATGCATAGATTCAAAATTTGGGTCTTTATGCCTAGGGATAAGACTCAAGGAACCCTTTCCTTGCTGGAAATATGAGCAGCAGTTGTAGTAGAGTGGTTGAGGAGCAGCAGAGAGACTACACAAGCCTGCCAGGAAGAAATAATGCTTTTCAGGAAGACAAAAATGTGTCTACAAAGTATTTCTGAAATCCCTTTGGCCTAATGAGACTCTCCGTTGGCCTTGAGTCAATTTCATTCTTTCTCAAAGCTTTTCTAAGTGGCACCAAGTGATATTCTTAAGCAGATAAACCTTTATTTGTGTTTACACACACATGAACGTGCAGTTCTTTGCTGATACTGTTTTTGTGTTTGGCATGGCGATGCATGCCCAGGGGATAGGGGTCTGCTACTGTTTCACCTCTCCGGATTCCTAAAGAAGCAAAACTTCTTCTTGCTCTCATTTTAAATGAGAGGCAGTGTTCATCCACAGTTCAAAGCACATGGTCTAAGTATCAGTCTGTGGAATAACAGAGCAGAAGGAAACAGTGAAAGAATTTTAAATTTTTACGTCTTTATTTTTCCTAAAGCTTAGGTGAAGTCATGGCTTGTACTATGTTCTAGAATAACTTAATTGCACAGGGTTTATTTATTTGTTTGTTTTTAATGTCAGAAAGGGCCAAATCTTGGAGGTGTTTTTTCTGTAAAGCATCCCTTTGTGCTACATTCTTATTCCAGGGGGATGGGTAGAGGCGGCTTTCAACTACTCCGAAATTGGGTCAGTTTTTCCTGTAGCTAATTTTGTTCTAGTACTCTTCTAGTTGAATGGTGAAAAATGGACTGATCAGATGTACAAGTTGCAGTTCATAACTATTTGTCTTTAGGCTGAATAATTTATTTTAGTAGTTTATACAGGGAGCTACTTCCAGAACTCACAAAATTATATTCTCCTTTCAAGCTTGTGATTGGTTTTTTTCACTTCTAATAAGAAATGAAAATCTGAAATGTGTACATATATGTAGTGCCATTGAAGCAAATATGCATCTATTTTTAAAAGCTATTTTGTTGAAGTTAGGTGTAAAATTTTTATTAGGAAAGGATTATCTTTGGAGTAAGATTAATATTTGTATCCCAAAAGCTGGTGTAATTTTGCTATCAGTGCACATACAAACTTCAAGAAGTGCTGTAAACTGCTGTGTCTGAGACATGACCTTAGTTGGGATAGAAGCAGGATGAAAAATTAGCCTTTTTAGCATAAAATACTAAGATTCCTCAACAGATACCAGTAACTCACCCACAGTTAAATATAGACAATCACTAGTTCTGCTTGCAGTCGCTGGTGGCTGAATGGGAGACAGCTCCAGGCCAGGAGTCTTTTAGTTTCAGTAGTGCTGGGTCATGCTTGAGCTACAAAGTCCTATGTTTCAAAAGATCTTACTGTGCACATCTGGCTGCCCTTATCTGTGCTCCTGATGTTAGGGATGGTAGATTGCCCACTTTTCAGCTAGTTTTTTTCTGATTTGCTGCTCTAAGAAAGTTGAACAACGTACAGCAGCTTAACCCTGAATTCCAAACAGAAGGAGCCAGTATCCAATACATTTCTGGTTTGTGTCTCCTTATTTCCATACATAACTTCATTTGTTCACATCACAGTCTAGTCATAAAAACTACTAACTCTAGAACTGGGATAAAATTTAATTGGAATAAAGCATGCAACTATTTGTAGAGGCTTCTTCCATTGGGATGCTTTGAAAAATCATGAACATAGGTTTGGAGTTTACAAGAAAAGTTTGGTCTTGTAAGAGCATAGTTAAAATACTGTCGAAGCTGTCTATGAAGGTGTGGCACTTTTCGGTGTGAGCCTGCTGGTTGAATCAAAGATGAATATTAGAAAAGAAATTCTAGATTTTTACTGTTCTATTTTAATTTTTTCTGTTACTTACACTGTTGATGCTTTTCATGTTTAGGTGGTGGTCGAAATCCAGTAACACCACGGTTCTTGCGACACTTCAATACAGTTACTATTAATGAGTTTGATGATGAATCCATGTACACAATTTTTTCTAGAATCTTAGACTGGCATCTAACAGTACAGTAAGTGACCTCTACGTATTGGGGAAAATCAAAGTCGGTGTTTAAATTGCGGTACTAGGAAATCTTCAGGGTATGTTTGTAGGACACTGCCCTTGAAAAGAAATTTTGCGCCTTTTGAGTTATTCATTAATCCACAGAAGTAAGGCTCATCTTAAAATACTCCAGTGGTAACGTTCTTCCTCTGAAATCTGTAACAGAGACTTAGATGAGATGAGGCTAATTCAGTTAGTTGAGATGTTTCTATAATACAGTATTCTTTGATGTATAATAAATAAGAATAGATTTTGGTTAGTCATTATTCAAAGAATAAACTGGAAACTGCTCTTAAGTTTCCTGTGCTTTGAGAAGGCTTACTCTTTCATTGGTCTTTCACCACTGCATAATTTGTAATTCCATTGTTAGGAATGGACTTCAACTTTCATTGTCTATCTATTCTAACAGCTAAGCCCCACAAAATACTCATATCCTGTTTCCAGACCAAGTTTGTGATTTGACAGCTTCCGAACCTTTAAGGCAGAGAGACCCCAGATGACAGCAAGGACTGTTTGACCTGTCATCCCTGTTGCTGCTGTTAGTCATAAAAATGAGGAGGGAAAAGTGTATAATTAACTGTCTAATACAGCCAAATTTGTCAGCATGTTCCACAGTTCCTAGAGTTGATTTGCAGATTTAATCTGCTAATTCAGTAGGAGAACTAAGATGTGTAAAACTGCCCGTGAGGAAGCATAATCATAAAACTTAAAAATTGTCATGATCTTCTAAGTAAATCAGTGTACGCTACAATATTATTTATTAATTCACATGCTAGTATGATGGCATTGCCAGAATCATTCTGTTCTTGCTACCTTTTATAACCTTTCAGTCATAGATTTCCATCAGAATACGTAGAACTGACTCCACAAATTGTTAACGGAACCATGCACATATATAAAGAAGCTATGAAGAATCTGCTTCCCACCCCAGCCAAATCTCACTACTTGTTCAATCTCCGTGACTTCGCACGTGTTATTCAAGGAGTTTGCCTGTCAAGGCCTGAAACAACACAATCTGCAGGAGTGATAAAGCGTCTCTGGGTTCATGAGGTAAATCACCTAATGCTAAGAAAGTATATTTATTATAAATAAGAAAAAGACGTGGATTTGTGTATTAATCTTGATGGTAATGCCACATTGGCTAATAGCTGTGAATTGGTATCACACTCATGAGAAAGCATTTCGTATACTGTATGGGCAGAGGAAATCAGACATTTTCAAAGTATGTGTCACATCTTAGAGGACGAGTTGATTGTTGATACCTTCACTTTCATGTGATTATGTGGTCTCCGTTTGCTGCTTCGAATGCCTGCGCAGTCCTTTCCATTTCTTCTCTACTTCCTCCAAAATAACCAAAGCAACAGTGAGAACAGCAAGTAGTCCTGAGTCACTGGAAATTTGGGTTGATTTAAAGTTTGATCTTTTAAAAACAAGAGGAAAAAGCCCCATATAGGTAATATCTGCTCTTTGGGTTTTTTTCATGGATTAAAAGAAAGCAAAGTTGTTGATAACTTACTTTTTAAAATATTCAGCTATAGTTCATAGACTCAAATCAGCATAAAGAAGAGATCTTTAGTTATCATCCTAGTCTGTCATCCTTCCCCAAAGCAGTATCACATAAAGAAAGGAACAACACTAATTTTTAAAGTGGGTTTTTTCCCCAAAATTTCTTACAATTGTCTAAGGATGAACAATGTTCAGACTTCCAGTCAATCTATTCATGCTCTTCAATATCTTTTCCATTAAAACCATTTTCTGCTATCCAGCTGCCGTCTTCTGTCTTGAAATATAACCCCATAACTTGTCCTGTCTAGCTGTAGTGGAAAGAACAGCCTGTTCCTTGCCTCTTTGCAGCAGCCTTTTATGTGTTTATGAAATATTTATAAATATATATGTATGTGTGTATGTATGTATTGCCATATGAATTTTCACTTCAGAGGTAATATTACTGAGCTCAACTGCTCTTTTTTTTTCTAAATATTTTGGGGGTTTCTATGTGGGGAAGTTTAAATTGGTTTATATTTTGAAGCCTTTTTCACAATTTTACTTATTTTATCTTGTTTCAAAGAACTATAAATTCAAGAGCAGAAGCAACTATTAAAACAATTACGTTTTTATTATATAGGTTCTTAGAGTGTATTATGATCGCTTGGTGGATAATCCTGACCGGGGTTGGCTTGTTGGATTTATCCAAGAAGTAGTGAAAAATCACTTCCATGAAGACTTTCATGAACTCTTCCAGAATCTGGACTTCAACAACGATGGCATAGTGGAGGAAGATGACTTACGTAGCTTAATGTTTTGCGACTTTCATGACCCTACCAGAGAAGACACTACATACAGGGAGATTAGTGATGTGGATCAATTGAGATTAGTTGCAGAGAGTCACCTTGAAGAGTTTAACAACCTTAGCAAAAAGCCAATGCAGCTTGTCCTGTTCCGATTTGCTATAGAACATATCTGTAGAATTTCCCGTATTCTGAAACAGCCTCGCAGCCACGCCCTCCTTGTCGGTGTCGGAGGTAGCGGTCGACAATCTCTTACACGATTAGCAGCCCACATGGCTGAATACAACCTTTTTCAGGTTGAAATAACTAAAAGTTACGGTTTCAATGAGTGGCGCGAAGACTTAAAAGGCATACTAAGAAAATCTACTGAAGGGGAGACGCACGGAGTTTTCTTGTTCACAGATTCACAGATTAAAAAGGAATCATTCTTAGAAGATATTAACAACTTGCTAAATGCAGGTGAAGTGCCAAACCTTTTTGCAGTAGATGAGAAACAAGAAATTTGTGAACAGATGCGTCAAATAGATCGCCAGCGGGATAGGGCAAAACAGACGGATGGCAGTCCTATAGCTCTTTTTAACATGTTTGTTGATCGCTGTCGAGATCAGCTTCATGTAGTACTGGCGATGAGTCCCATTGGAGACGCTTTCCGTAATCGCCTTCGGAAATTTCCAGCTCTTGTCAACTGCTGCACTCTAGACTGGTTTCAGGTAAAACCAAAACTGTTGTTGGGCTTGTTATTCTAATGGAAATGCAGTAGAAATGTGGCTTCAAACCTTTTCGTAGCAAGTGTTTCTCTTTGGTCAAGTTGGCAGAGAAAAATGTCTTGGATTTTCTTAGCATCGTGTTTTTAATTGTTTACACCATTAGAAAGGTAAGCTATAATAAATTAGACTGCAATAAAGGCCAGTGCAGGCTGAATGCAAAATCATCAGGAAAATAACTGTCTGAATGAATTAACACAGACATTGCAGATTTATATATTTAGTGTTTTCCTCTATTACTGTCACAATCTAGGGTGCCCAAAATATTTGAACCTGAAATGTCTAACAAAAATACAGGCTTCTTTTGATGCAGAACACCAGGTTTTCCCCCACTACCCTGCAATAAAGCTATATTCTTTCTGACTGTTATCTGCAAAAGACATTAGAGTATGTAAGATGTAGATTTTAGTCTCGTAAACAATCCGAGGAACTTAAATTTTATCAAGTTTTAAACTGTAGTACTGTATCGAAGGCTATGTTGAAGAGTAAGAGCAGACAGTTACACACACATAAGGACATACTGAATATGCAGAATTTTCCTTTAAGTAACAGTATCTTTATTAGATGAAATAAGACAGTGGATTTGAACTGAATCCTTGAGGAGTTTGGTCCTTTCCAGTTTCGTTATTGTCTTCGATGATCTTTTCATCATGAAGTCTGTGCCTCAGTAACTTTATCTATGAAATGGAGTAAAGATACTTTCTTGAAAAATGTTTTGAGATTTAGGAATGTGACATTCTGAATGAGCGCAGTATGTTTTAATTTGTTTTAGTCGTGGCCTGAAGATGCATTAGAAGCTGTTGCCTCTCGCTTCTTGGAAGATGTCGAAATGTCAGCAGAAACTCGAAGTGGGTGTATTGATATGTGTAAAAGCTTTCATACATCTACCATCAATTTATCTGACTTATACCATACGGAGCTTCAAAGACACAACTACGTTACACCTACTTCATACTTGGAATTGATCTCCACTTTTAAAAGTCTACTTGGAAAGAAACGCACGTAAGGATTTATAATGTGACCTTCTCTAGAGGTGCTTCAAGTTCACAAAAATACTATTTTCTGTCTCATATAGGTAATCTGAACAAGACAAGTGAATTGGTTTTAGTTAATTTAAGCTGACAGAATAGTAGATGGATAAAATGTACTCTAAGGACACAAGCTTCCTTGTTGGACAGAAGGTCTGACTTGTTACTCTCAAAATAGACTTGGATTAGAACACTTCTGACATCCCTGTTGGTATATGTTGATTATGTACGTTATGCTAGCAGAGTAATTAATGCAGCCTGTTTACTCAGTGGTTCTCTGGGAAGATGCCATCTGGGAAATAAGCTTTTAAGTTGGTAGGTGTCTT
>WEIS01070411.1:768-26807 GCA_013389965.1 Todus mexicanus
ACACCAAACTCGTAACTGAAAATTTCCCTGACCAGAGCTGTCAAAAAGCGGATTCAGAAAAGAGAAACTTTATGGCATGCAGGCTTGCTCAGAGCCCATACAGATAGTCATTGGCTGAAGCACAACCTCAAAATGAATCCTTGAATGTGCCTGGCACATAGTAACCCTGCCTTGGACTGGGAAAACTGCTAGTCTTGGTCTTTAAACTGTGTCTTTGCAGGAATTTATACTGGAAATAATTCCACTGCGATGGATATTTCTAAGTGGTGAGATTGTTTAGTTTGGTTGTTTGGGTTTTTTTAACTGCTTTGTCACTGGAAATTGTCAGAACTGCATTTTATCTATTTCTTCTTTTATTTGTGTTCATTATTGGTTTTGAATGAGTCCGAGGAGATGTGTCTATAATTTTGGCTACACGCCCCATTCTTTGCTGAAGCTTTGAAACACACCTAAAGAGACTGTCCTTGGACAGGAAACTCTGGAGTTTGTTCAGATCTTGATGAATTCATTGCTTAGGTAGAAGATTGTAATACACAGGTATTAATGTAGCCCAGATAGTATCAGTGAAGCTCGAGATATATTTACCTCATATTCAAATGTATAGCCTTATCTGAAGGAGCTCCTTGCAATGATTTACTGAAAGGCTGGCAATCAACCTGAAACTCACACTGAAGAACATAATGCCTAGGCAGAGCTTCTGAGGTGAACAGCCTGTGCTGTGCTCTCAATATGCTTTGTGCTTTTGCTGTCTTCAGTTGTCACATGTTGACTGTCTTACTTACCATGTTTTCAATTTCCAGAAAAACTTTGGGCCTTTTATCAGCCAATATAATAGCAAAAAATAAGCCTATAATTCTATTAAGCCTCGCTAGATTTCCTTTAATGATGAGAAAAGTGTTAAAAGATAGGATTAACTGAGAAATAAATTTCTGTGTCTGGCTGATAGGTGCATAGGAGGATGTTAAAGATAGAGAAGGGTCTCTAAAAGGGATTTGAAAATCTTCTCTTTGGTTATTGTTCACCTAGGCAGGGAATCCTAAAGAAAAAGCTAAAGGGCTGCATGAGGAGAAGACTAAGAAGGAAAGGCAGTTTCTTCAGTAAGCCTTGAAGGCTTTTTCTTCTGTGCATGTGCTTGTGTGTGTATATAGAAGCTGAAATTGCAGAATTTCATGCTGAATTTTCATGGTGGTGAAAAATTTAATCCAATCTGCATTAAAAGCAGCAGTTTTTGAAGAAAGCATAAACTTTTTATTGATTTCTTTGGTTTAATTCAGGTTTCTTTCTAACATTTTCCAGAAACCAAAGTCAGTACTATTGAGGCTTCAAAAAATACCACAGTAGTTAACATTACTAGGAAGATTAAGGAAAATTAGGCCAAGAGGCACTGAAGACTTGTGTGAGCTTTCTTTTCTTTCAGCAGTAGCACGAGGACAGTGCTCAAATGCACGTTTCAGAACTTGTATCCTGTCTGCAAGTGAAACTGGTCTTGCCACTGGTCCTAACTCTGACGGATTAGGAAAATAGGGAGAGAGGGTAGGATGGGAAATAGTTCTGAGTTACATTAGGGCAGTAATAGATGGATACTGAACTAATGCCTAAAAGCTCCAAACCACCTGTGTTAAACTATGTAGTGGTCTCAGCACAGTTCCCAGTAGCCTGAGAGATGCGTTAAATGAAACACCAACACAGTGAGATTGAATTTAGGCTCTTGTTGTGATCATAGCAGGAAAAGATAATTTTTACACTCCCTTTGGAATGTCAATTTACAGACAGTTGAGCTTGAAAGGCTATGTCATCTAAGTATCACAAAACTTAGTGAAGCCAAATGGTGCTTTAGTTATGCATGGTAGCAAAAATAGTGAGCGCACTCTGAAGCATTTTTGTGTGAAAAATTGTTTGCACGCGTACCTGAGTGCTCATGATGTTCAAGCCAGCCTGACTTGCAGCAGTGAAATTGCATCTTTCTTAGAGATAAAACCAAGGCAAGTTGACAGGGTTTTGAAAATAACTGCAAACAGGCAGTTGACCTGCAGCTGGGTAGTATCATAGTGTAATGATAACAATGAGGCAGCAGAATATAGTATAATGTAAAAGAGTAAGCAGACTGTTTGCAGAAGGTGCTTAAATCCTGTGACAGTATATAGCAGTTCTGCTGGATGTGCTGTTCTATTATATGTTTAGGATATACATACAAATGTGAGCTACGTTAGTTCTTCAGCCCCATCTCAGAGATCTAGCATTGCAAAATTAAACTATAGAAGTATTCTTTGTTTTAGATCTCTGGAGTGGTTTGGCTGTGCTGTAAACCCCCTAACACCATTACCTACCTCTAAAGCCATCTTCATCTCTTATCGGCACAAATATTTACAGAGAAGTAAGGGAAGTTGCAAATACTGTTCTCACCATTTCGGCACTGCTCAGCTTCACAAAAGCGGATCCCATCAGGAACACACATGAATGAGTGGATGTGGGGAACGCCATTCTGCAATTTAAAGCAGACATGTAAGTAAAAGTGCAGTAAATACTATCATAAACCAACTGAATGTATTAGCATTTCAGATACCTCATGTAGACGTTGCCATGGTACTTCTTGAACGTAGGTTTTGACATACGCCACTTGGCAAAACGTTGTCATGAAGTGTTTGCAGATATCTATAGCAAATTGCTCTATAGTTGAGATCTAAGACAGCAAACAGTGGTATTAGAAAGAAGCAATTACCTCTTGTACAAAAGAAGATTGTTCTGATTGTTGTAAATATTTGGGAAGGATCAATGTTATTAAAAAGTACAGGTATCTCTCATTTCTGATTTTGCATGCTGCGCCGAGGCATTTGATCAGCTTGAAGCATACGCTGCAAATAGCAGCTACAGAGTGACGTCAAAAATCTCCCATTCTGTGGTATAGTAAGCTGCAGAGAAACTGCTGCACAAAGCTTATGCTATGAGGATATAATGCTGAACTAATGATAGTGATATTCTGATTAAGCTTTTCAGGCTAAAGATGGAATTTCATTGCTGAGACAGACGACTCATGCTACAGGTTGTCATTATTTAAGATACCACTAAGGGAGGTAAGAGGACAGTTAACAGAATTAAGAGGAAGTCTCGCATACTTTGAAACCTCTGTTTAAAAATACTGTATAGGAATAATGCAGTATTATGTGCTATTAAATTAAGAAAAAGAGTGATCTTATATGAGAAATCTACAAAAAATACTGCTAGCTCTGTGAGAAAAAAAGGCTTTGAAAAGCTGAGAAGTCCACAGGATAAGCACTGGAGGAGGAAAAATTCTCTCCCAAATCACTGAAAGTTGACTTTAGTGCAAATCTGGTGTACTGATGGGGGGAGAGATTATTTTGATGCATTTTGAAAATAAAAAGTTAGCATAACAGTCATGTTCAAATGAAGTCATAAGAAACAGCAAGGCTAGTTAAAAAATAAAGAATACCCCATTTTTTTTGGCCAACACAAGGACAATATTCTTTATAGTGTCTGTAGGTATCACAAGGGAGTTGTTTCCATCCAGGTACTCCTGAGCAGAAGTCAGCCGGAGGTGTGTGCACACTTCCACTTCTTTAACGAAGTGCTTCTTCCCTTCTCTACGAAGGCGAAGAAACTTAATTGTGTTCTTGCCATATTCACAGTTGAGAACTTCTATATCTTTGATCTGAAGAGAAAATACAAGACAGTTGTAAAGGAAGTCAGTGGAAGCTTGAGTTATGTTAAGTCAGTGACACATAAACAATGTTTATGGCCTTTATTTCTGTGGTTACCTGTCACAATGAAAATATTTCCATTATTAATTGCAAAGTCTTGATGGGATGAAAAAATGCTTTAGGAAGCTATGATTACATTAGTAGCAGTTGTGATAGAATTTTAAAATGGGAGGGGGGCAGATCATATAACATGAGTAACAGTGAGCTAATCTCTCTTTTTCGTCATCTTTAGATTAATCCTGCCTACGTAGACCTTCACTGAGCCTCCCCTCCATCATCTCTTTCTGAACCCTGGGTGTCTCAGAGCACTCTGTCACCACCGGTACAGCCGTGCGGACGGCGGGCAGCGCTCAGCCCCGTGCCCTCCGTGGTTACGGTGGCTCTGCTAGGCAGGACTGCCCCCATCATGCATGCAGGAGTGCAGGGACTTGCTGCTCTGAGGCCGAGTGGAAGTGGTGAGTATCAAAGCAATTCTTCTGTGAGGGGTGGGAAGGTTGCTTTGTAAGCAGGCAGAAGCCCCAGACAGAAAATGGGAACAGCCGTCACATTCTTGGCACGTTGTGTGTTTTATTACCCCCTCTACACACGTTGCAATTCCCAAGAGCAAGAAGAAAAGACAGACCAAGCTGCACTGCTTGTAAAGCATTTCTTCACAACTCTGTCATGGTTCTGATCTCCCACAAAGAGGATCAAAAGTGAGTCTGAGCAACAAAATTCAGGTCTTGATTCACACCTCCAAAATCCTGGCTTTCTGGGATCATTGGTTTCATTTGTGCTATGCGCAGTTTGGTTTTACCTTGCTTCTGTCAAGCACACCCCATTTACACATCTCTTACAGTGCTGGAGAGGCTGTGCTAGAAAGGAGACAAAATACTGTGAAGGTTGTGAGGGTTTCTGTTGTCCTAAAATATCCAGAGGTTGTTGAATTAGACTTTCCCTGAGGCTGAAATATCCCATACTTGGTATCAACATCTTTTAATGTAAATCAGTGCCTTTTAATGGAAGCTTAACAAGGAGGAGGGAGAAAGAGTAATTTACACACCAAAATACAAATTGAAGCTTTTTACGTCTGAGTTGCTAAAAGACTACCAGATGTAAAATTGCTCAATTCAGACGTGTTTGTTCCTACGAGAAATGCTAATGCACTTAAAAGATAATTAAAAAAATTAAGATTAACTGATCGTAAGTAAATTACTGTCGCTCAGAGATCAAAGTGTTTTCTTTGAGTGTCAGTCTGTGCAGGCTCAATGCCCACAGCTGAATGGAGGCCCCTGTGCCTGAGCCAGAACTGGGCAGGGCTCAGCACGTCACTGGAAACTCTTTGCAGGAACGATGCAAAGGCTGTGCTCACTACAAGGGCTGGATGGAGAAGTAGTGAGATGGAAATGATTTTAGTTTGCATCTGTAAACACTAAATTTTTTTCAGATAGTTGTAAAAAGTTCATTCTTCGGTCATGTAGCACTAAAAGGAGAAAGGGTTTCGGTATCTGCTGTTTGCTGCTTTTTTCTTCTTCTTCTTCTTCTTTTTTAAAGCAGAATACTCTAAATAGTCAAAATTCTGCCTCCTAAATTACAAAGGTAAGCTTTCTCAAAACCATAACTTGGCAACTGTCATTTTGCCAGGTTGTTCCCCAAAGAAATCACGAGCAGCTTCCAGCAGCTGCTGGGAGCACTGCCCCCGCTGCTGCCGGTCACCCCTGCACGAGGGCCTGTCTTCCCAGGCTGCTTCTGCCGTTGCAAGCAGTTGCCTGGGGTGTGCTGACTGCATCGTATCATGGGACCTGACAGTTAATGCAACACAACTTCTCCTTTTAGAGCCTGCTTGGTGCTCGCCCTGTACAGCTGTGAAACTAAAATGCCTGTGGGATCTGCCTGGTGTCTCCCAGCTTTGCTGTTGCTCCTCTCCTCCGTGCCCCTGTGGACAGATGAGATTTCCTGCAGGAATGAAGATGGGGAGGCAGTTGATTGGTAAGTAAATACCACACAGCGAAGAAACTCTGGGTTAGTAAATAACACCTGAGATTAGACCATGTGGAGTAGGTGGATCACTGAGAAGTAATGCACGGCAATCACTGTTCTAAATCCTGCTTGTCTGTTAGTAGTGAATTTTGCATTTGGAAAACCCAGGATAAGTTACTGAAATCTGATCTCGTTTCACGGAACCAACCACCCTATTGCATTATGACTAACTGCAAGATAATCACTGCTTTACACGGCGTTCACATCTCATCATCAAAGGGAGCATAACGTGTGTTCAGGTGCCAAGGCTGTGCTCGCCAGCAGTGGCCCTTGAGGCGCTCAGCTTGGGCCAGGGCTTCAGCACGGCAGCTCGTCTGGCCAAGGACATGGAGCCAAGTGTGGAAAATAGCCATATCTCGTCCTGAGCCTCATCACTTGAACCTGAACCGCAGCGTGGCGGGACTTGTCACCTTGCTGCCGTCCCTGAGGGAGAGCAGAGGCTGGAGGGATGCAGGAGAGGTGCAGGGTTGGGGCAGCACTGTGGGAAAGTGCCTTCTGACTGAGGAGCAGAGGTCGGTCCCTGCTGTTGGAGCTGCAGCGCATTAGAGCTGGTACCATCCTGCTGCCAGCAGCAAGCCCAAGTTTGGGTATTAAATGATTAATTGGATTAATGTGCTTTGAAGATGAAAGGCGCCAGAGTATAGTTACGTAATATCCACTCCGGGTTTAAAAAGTGAAACAAGGGCTCTCAAAAGAAAAAAAAAACCACTAACATGGAACATTCCGGAAGTTAAATATCAACCAATTTCAAGAGAAAAGTGTGTTTCTATGAAACAATGACTAGTTTGGATACAAGTGATAAAGAAATAGGTGCTCTTCCCGCACATCCCTTCTCTTGCAGGCAGAGCTAACTGCAGGAAGGGCAGGAGCTGCTCACACCACAGGCAGGCTACTCAAGCAGGAGCATAATGCTGCCTTTGCTCCGTACTGATGAGCATCAAATGTATGAGGGTCTGGTCCATCACTCTTGCCAAGGCCCTTCTGGATGATGTGATATTTTTTTTCAGGAATCAGACTCTTAGTTGGCACAGATACCCAGCAACTTGAAGGTATGAGAATTTTAATTTCTGTCTGAGCTGCAATTATTCCTTGCAGAATGAGTCTGTTTGTGCTAAAGTTAAAAAACCACAACAGACCAAAAAACAAACAAACAAACCAAACCAAAACAAAATGTTTATCATCCATTTCTTAAATGAATACAGGTTTTGTATCCAAATTCTCTGAGAAATTCTTTGAAAGCTTTTGCTGGCATGAATACTAGTGACATGGGACCTGTTTGAGATGGGAACCAGGGGAGTCTGCACAGGCAAAACCGTGTTCCCTTCTGACACAAATTTGGCAGCAATAACAGAGGCATTTCCTTTCCAGGGTGCCATGATCAACTGAAAGAGAAGCTTCCTTCTTTGCAGGGGTCATCCTTGTTTATTGACAAGAAGGTCAGCTTTTGCTGATTCTGGATTTGGTTGCTATGAAGCTGACAGGAGAAGCAGAAGTGAAACTTATGGAGAAACCTTTCTCTTAACCAAAACATGTTGATGCCCTTTCAAACAAACACAGCACTGCCAATTTTATATTGTTAACAAGAGGTTTATGCAAGTTCCTACTATTCAGTGGTTTCATCCTGCAATATTCCATAATTGCTCAATATTAGCACACCCTTTCATTTGCCACTAAAACCAGACGAATCACTTGACTTATCTGACCTGATCCCACCTGCACTCCCCACACGCAGTGCCTGGGCTGGCTAAACTCTCTCTTGTGCTTTTATTCCACCCAGAAGCTCATCCCACCATCTTCACTGCACCTTGCACAGGGGCTACTAGAGCAAATGGCCGTAGGATGGGCTCTCTCTCCTTTATTCATCCAAACTCACGGTATTCTGTGGGAAGCTTTTCTTGCAAACAAAAGTCAAAACTCTGCTTTCTGAGAAGTGTTGAATCAAGGTTTGAAGCCACAGATGCATATTTGTTGGATTTTTGTGGTAGAGGGAAGAAGAAAAGATGTGATTAAGAAGTGAAGATGTGATTAATTGTAGTAAGTTAGTATTCAGTCATAAGCAAACAATGTGACAGTGCTAATCAGGTATAAGAGGATTTTCTTTTCCTTGGTTCTCAGGAAAATTATTTCCACTCACTCTGCTCCCACAAATGCCTGAGCTCTTGAGAAACTTCCTGTGCACTGAAGAGTTTTATACAACTTTCATTGCTAATACACTTGGCTGGCTTTCTGGAAAGGGCCAAAACACGTATCCACTGGGAATTGGCAATGAATTTACCGATAGCTCAACTACCAGTGTTTCTGTAAGCATACCTGCTAACCTGGATTTGGCAGGTGCAAGACTGTAAGTACCCTGAGAGCATAAACCTTCCAGTACATTTTAAAGCAGTTTGGAAAGGCTTTGTGTACTAATTGTTGAATCAGCTCATACTCCTGTAACTATTGCTATTCATCTCCTTTCCAAATCTTCATTTCAAATAAAGGGGCTGTTGTGACTCCTTGTGCATGGGCAGCTCCCCCCAGCCTTGCTGTATAGATCACTTTCCTCTCTTCTCTGTGATGTGTCATCAGCAACAATTTCTCCTGAGATACTTAAGCAACATCACTTAGTCAGCAAGTGGATTACCAGGATCACCAGTGTGGGATTCTCTTAAGCCTTCACATGTATGTTTTCCATGGATTAAATGTTTCTCCAGCAAAACGCTTTCCTGCTGCTTCTTACCTGCTTTCGCAGATGCCGTTTTTGACCAACTTGAGTCTGTGAGTCAACTGGGCAAGGCTTTCTCCTCCTGGTACACTTGAAGGGTTAAGCGCAGTCAGGCTGCATTTTTGGTAAATAGTATAGAATTGAAAATAATGCCACTCAGTTCTTGCTATTGACACAAATAACAAATTACTCAAATGCAACACTCAAAGAAAGTGGCTCAATTAATTACATTGCAATTAATCCCACGGACTTGGGCACTGGGAAAACCCACTTACTTTATTAGGGACATTAATATGGACTGAGCCATTTACTGACAGTATTGAGTACTCCACAATTTTGAAAAGATTTGTGTTTCTGACTAACGGTTTGCAAATAGCCAGTCTGCAAGTCTGTTAAAAAAAGTAGATTTGGAACAATATTATAACACGGCTTTATACTTATTTTGTGGGTTTAATATGTATAAATATAACAGTATGAATTCTTAAAATTTTAATACATCGTTTTATCTATTTCACATAAAGTTATGTTTACATAATATAAAAATGTATTGGTGTCCAGGTTGGCCACAAGAGTGTCAGACTGATTTCTCTACCAGAACCAGGAGTGAAGGGATTTGATGACTAAACAGGACTCCAAAAGAGGGCTACCCTAAATTCTTCTGGGGTACCAGCAGCGATCTGGCCTTAGCAACAGGCATTTGGTGCTGAATCAGCCTCCATTGCTTGCTAAGGAGCAGAAGAAATTTGTCTGCAGCAGCTACTGTACTGCCAAACTGCTGCTGGTTCCTGCACTGGGTCACCTCCTCGAGGCCGAGAGACATCCACACTGTACACTGCCGGCACTAGTCCCCCTCCAGCATAGACATCCCTGGAGTCACCCTTCTCTTAAGTCCTCAGAGGGGAAGGAGATACTGGTTTATACATTCAGACAGGATGGGCTTAAAACAACAGCTGCTCTTCATTGTTGCAGGTTTGCTCTTTACAAGTTGCCGAAACATGTCAAAGGAGAGACTTCCATGCTGGGGCTGGAATACATGTACATGGACGCCCTGGCTCCTCAGTGGCAGCTTGGTAAATACCTCGTCAACATGACAGAGAGTGCTTTGGGACAAACACTGAAGCAGCTCTACGAGATGTTTGAATCCAAGGCAAGTGACATTTAATTATCATTTTATTAGTACACTTACTTGATAGTACATGCAAATGAAATGAAACCAGCCAAAATCAGCACATAAAGATATGGCCAGACCTGACCAACTAGATCTACTAAAGCACGTCAAGGGGAGCGTCTTGGCAGCTGGACAGATTATTTTCAGTTTTGGCTGTAATTAGAAATCACCCTCCATTTTCTAATATCTAGTCAACCTTTTCATACAGAGAAAGTAGCGCCCATGAGAAAAATGAATGTTGGTACATAGTCCCTTTGGCTTCTCTGCAACTCATGTTGAGCAATACCTGAAGCTGTGAACTGGCTGTGAACTCAGACCAGGGCCAGTGGTGACTATTACTGATATTTGTCCTAAGATCTCCGATGTGCATGTGTTTAATGCTCTGTCTCAAATCAAATCTGGGTCTTGCTTTTCCCCCTGAAATCACTATGACTGCTTCAGCAGTGATATGCTGCTTGTTAGGCCTTTTTTTCCCCCCGCAGTCAAACACCTCATTTATATTTGTATGAAGTGATTATAAAATACCACAAGATCCGCCTACAGTTATTTTTTTACCATCGACATAGTATTATTGGGAGTCTGGGTGTGTCTTTGCATTTCTTCTGTGGGTTAGTGGTAGGGTGTCATTAATGTCTATGCAGAAGAGATTCCCAGAAGTCAGTCAAATACTGGCAGTTGGCCAGATGCACTGTTTGAGGTCTTGCTGTGATTTTAATAAACTGTTCACAAACTCAAAGTACATCATGAAGGGAAGCATGTCCCAACTCCTTTGAAGTTCTCTATTCAAGGGGAATAAGGTGTGGCTATATGCAAATATTTGGGGGGGAGGAGAGGAAGCATTCATTGCTTCTGCTTCATACGAACACTGGTCATGTCTATTTTGCCTCAGCAAACACATTCACCAATTCTGGTTGTTAAATCAGAAAGAGGCAGAAAAAAAATGTGGGACACACATGACTTTGCAAGCAAATGCCCAATAAACTTGTGTAAATGTATTAGTGAGCGTATTCGACCTCTTGAGGAAGGGCTACAGCAATGATTGAGAGAACTTCCACTTTATATTGACTGGGACCCTAACACTGAACCTACAGGTTTGTTTTACTGTAACTTCTGCATAAACTGTGTCAGCTGAACTGGGGGGAAGGATTAGGCTTGTGGTATTCAAGCAGAGAAGCCCTGAATTATTTTTTCTGTTCCCAGCAGATGTTTGCTTAAATGCCTTCCTTTTACTGTATGCCACGTTTCAGAAATGTGAGTTTTCTTGCAGAGAAACAGCGTTGTGTATGCGATATACAATGATGAGGTCCCTGAATCAGACTCCGATGGGTGGAAAAGAGGACATACCAAAGGTACAGAGAGAGTCCTAAGCTACTATTTTCTCCTTTCTAAAGCTGTGGATAGCATTTACTTGTCTGTTTGTCTATCTGAATATCTAAAATTCCTGCCTAAAGCAAAACTGGCCAATGATTTGCATGATATGTGGTTTGTTGTACAGTCATATATGCTGCAACTTCTGTTTTTGTTTTGCTATGCTTGCGCTGTGTTGAAAAACACTTAGAGTTTATGGACCCTTTGTTTCCAGGAGTTGAAACTCCTAGAGCTCTTTTTAGCGACTACAGACCACATACATCATCCTGAGCCCAATGGCAACAACAGTACAAGATGGGAAGGGAAAGGCACCCTAAACAAAACCCCTCCATACTCTCTCCTGGGGCAAGAAACTGCTGCCAAGATCATGGAAGTGCTGAAGTATACAGTTAAAGTAAAGCAAGACTTTAAATAAGCATCAACTTCATTGGAGGTCTAAATGTTCCCGTGAGGAAGCAGATGGGGTTTACCCAATCTGACTCTGGGATGGACACATTTTGCAGGGGTGTTATCTTCAGACTGCAGCGCTGAGGACGGCTTGGGAGCCCTGCTTCTCCCCAGAGCCCCTGCTGCAGCAGGAGGCACAGCCCATCTCTCTGCTGCTTCCCTGGGGAGGAGAATTGGATCTGGGGAAGAAGACAATGTGTTGATGGAGGCTGTTTCCACTTACACAGTGAACATATAAGGAGAAAGAAAATGAGCAGTGGAGAGAAGGTCACAGCCACTAAATTATCAGACTTCTTGAAGATAAAATTTTAGCAGAGAAAGGGAAAGGTTTTGATAGGGTATTTTTTTCAAATGAAACATGGTGACAATTTGAGTTAGGCTATGCAGCAGAGAATTAATGCAATATTTTAAAAAATTAGTGTATCTTATAATCCATTAATCTACTGTAGAGCCAGTTTACTGCAGACATTAACACATTGAAGTGTGGTGTCTATAGCAGCAAATTCGTAGTAGGACACAGCTCTGTTGACTCATGGCTTTTTCCTCCTTAATTAATTTGCAATATTTATTTTTTTTTTGGACAGGATTTCTGCTCTTGGACAAATCACAAGGCTTTTGGGTGATTCACAGCGTGCCCCTGTTCCCTCCCATCCCTGAGGATGGTTATGGATATCCAGCTACTGGGGAATCCTATGGACAGACAGCCATCTGTATAACCTTGAAATATGACCAGTTCACAGAAATAGGTATGAAAAGCTTCTCCCTAAGAAAGCCTTTGCCCCACTGCATCTCTCTGAGTGCTTTTCTTGAGGCTTTGCCTGAAAAATTGCTTGTTCTTGCCTTTTGTTTTCAAATTGGGAAACCAAGCAGGGCCTGGAAACAGTGTTCTTGGCTTCAGTTACGTTTATCCAACTGCTTCCTGTGTGAATGTGGGAAATTCACTCTCCCACTCTTTCTCCGTCTCCCCATGGGGACTGTTGGGATAATAATAGTCATAAGCACATATCAAGGGTAAACTCAGTCCATGCATACAAAATGCTTTGGAAATATAAAGTGGGATGATTAATCATTTTAAACAGTAATAGCTTGTTCAGCTGCAATCATCTGCAGTTCTAAAAATGTAAGGCAACTGCTGCTTGAGCTGGAGCAGTAGCCTTTACTCATCAAAAATATGAAGTATGGAATAAATATCACTCTGAATTTCCCCGGGTACTTTTTGCCACATAAAATACCAATAGCAAAAATAATAATAATAAAAAACCCCCACAATGGAAAAACAAACAACCCCCAAATCTATACCCATAAGATTGAGAGTAATCTGACAATGATATCTGGTAATGAAATTCTGAAAATGGACTATCAAAAGGCATTACAAGAAGTCATACTGGCATGTTCCTTAACACTTTTCACACTGTTTTTCACTCTCTTCTCAGTTACAAACCTCAAATGATATAAAGGAAGCACATACGCTGTGCAAATGGCCAGGCTGGCCTCACCCCAGAGCTATCTAAACCAAGTTCCTGTTTGTGGAAGCACATCTATACATGTGTTTAGGGAAAGAGGACAGGAAAATGAGGTGCATACACTAATGCTTTTGCTGTTCCATTCTCCCAGCTTCTGGTAATCTGTGATTCAAGGATTTCCTGAGCAAGAAAGACTGGAAGGTTCCTGATGGACCGGTCTTACATGAACTCATCTAATAAGCCTATTTGTTCCCTTGCTCTTTACAATATCCATGGCAAGGACTTCTACACGTAAGCTGCACACTGTACAGAACAGTAAATTTCTTGTCCAAATTCAAGCCAGATGCTGAAAGTCAAGCTCTGTTTTCCCTAAAACTAAACTAGACCCTTCGGCAGCTCTTCTATTTGCATTTGGCTTGGCAACTATAACTGACTGGAAACTGCTCCTGTAAATATGAATAGGGTTGGATTTACACAGGAGCACTGTGTGAATGCTTAGAGGCTTGAAGATAAGCATGGGTAGAAGTGACAGTGGACCGAGACCACTGGGTAACAGTTCTGCTAATAATAAGGTGTAAGTAGAAAAACCTGAGTGTACTCTCCCAGCCAGTGTACATGCTGCAGGGCCAGTCAGAATATAAAGCAATTAAATATGGATTTGTTTGCTAAAAGAAGATAATTTGACACTGGATTCCTCCAGGAGATAAGCTGTGAAGATTAAGTATTTAGGTTTCTTTTCCACTGCAGAACTATACTCTCTTGATTGCTTCGCTTTAACCCATTTTAATTCTGCATGTGTTCATTTCTTTGGGTTTTTCTCAGACCAACAGATGCTGAGTTATAATCCAGGAATCTACAGCTGTTCCATCCCTAAGATCTTCCAAACTGATCTCCCAAATCTGCAGAAGCTCTGTGCAGGCTCCAGGCTGTCCCCAGTTCCCTTGCGCCACCTCTCCAAGCTCCAGTCAGCTCATGGGGAAACCTTTCTCCACTTTGCAAAGTCACACTTGTTCATAGATGGTAAGAGAACCTGTTGCTCTATCTGTCACACACTCTCAAACAAGAGATAAGTAATTAATATATTCCTTGACAATTAGTATGGGTTTTTTTAGAGGAAAAAAGTAATTCAGTTTCAGAAGTAAATGTGTCAGAGGGCAAGGAATGGTGTCCCATCATAATATTCTCTCAGCCTCATGAAGCAAAAAGCTGTCTGGCCCTTCAAATGCCTTAGGGTGTTCAACAGTGGGATTTTCAGAAAATTTATTTCTTGTTATTCAACAATAACAACAAAGAACAAAAATGGAGTTTGAATCATCTAGGGGGGTTTGGTGGGGTTTTTTGTTATGAAGAAGACTTGAAAATTTTTTTCTTTCCTTTTCTTTCCTGCTGATTGTTCTAACAGGTTTTCCAGGAGAAGGAGGGGAAAGTAGAAATGAACATCTGAAACAACAGTCAAATTAAGGGGAGATGGCAAAATCCCCTCTGGCTCACTTTATGCATTGGAACGAAACAAGCCCAGTTTAGCAATGATTTTCAGTCCTCTCTTAAATGAAGGAACATGAAAGACTAATTTCTCACACCCTCTGTTATTTCACAGATATCTATGTGGCCTGGATGGCTCAGGAACTAAAGACGGATTTGTTGGCTGAATCCTGGCAGCATTCTGGCCGAAAACTTCCCTCAAATTGCTCTCTCGACTACCACGTCTACAACATAAACCTAATAGGGATGCCATCAAATGCCACCTTTTATTCCATTAATGATCATTCCAAATGGGCTGTTTCAAGCAACAACACAGATCAGTGGACCTGTATTGGAGACTTAAACCGTGCCGCAGAGCAAGCTTGGAGAAGTGGTGGGTTCATCTGTACACAGAATGAACACATCTACAAAGCCTTCAGGGATTTGATAATCCACTATGAAAGTTGCACTGAAGCTTCCACATTGATATAATGAACCATTCCTCCCAAACAACACAGCCCCTCATTACATAGAAGGTGTAGGAAATGTCTCCCTTAATCTGCATTATCACTCTGAAAAATGGCCCTGTGAGTTGTCAGATGTCTTAGACCTTCACCTTATTAGCTATAAAAGCAGGCAGTTTGCAGGTAAATTATGGCTGTTTTTCTCTGGGTGCCAGACCAGCAGACCTTACATGTGCTGAGCCACGCTCCTCTTGGCATCAGCACTGGGATGGAACGCTGCTGCACGAGGCTGCACTGAAGCACATCGCTGTGAGCAACTGTGCACAGGCTTCCCCGCGGGAACCTGGGAGTGACACTGGACATGGGATGGGAGGAACAACAGAAACCTGTCTCATTATCTAGGTTGTCAGGGCTGGTCAGTTAGCAAGAGAAAAGCACCCCACAATGTTTCAGAATCACTGTGTGCTCCAGGCACTGTTGAGATCAGTCAGCATTTCTGCTCAGGTTGGGCTGAATCTCTTGAGGAGCTGACATAATTGGATACAGACAGGGAGATGAGTAGATCTGTGGACAGGAAGGCTCCATTTTTACGTGATTAATTTTTAGAGAAGAAATGAGCTTAAAATCATTTGTAACCAATAGCTTTGGAGTATTTCTAGTGCTTTTATTCACGTACAGCAATTTTATAAACAAATAAACATGTCCAAAATATGAATAAAATAAATTAAGAGCAAAAATGGTCTGTTTACCGTCTCCCTCTTCCATCTTTATAGTTATTTGTGGTTGGTTACAATGTTTTATAGCTGCTAAAGGAAAAATGGAGATAATTAGAAAAAAAAGAAATAAAAAGAGAAGAAAATATTTGAAGGAAGATGTTATTTCACCTACGTTTTTACACTACAACAAACATGGCTGTTAATTTCCAATACCTCCAGCCTCAGGTGTAGGACCAGAAGTTTACATGGACTTGCTTATAAAGGCAAAGCTAATTTGCAAAATCCTGATACACTCTTGGGTTCAGATTTTGAAAGTGTATCTGTATTTAATATGTTCTTAAATATATCTATAGGGCTACATCTCATCTGTATTTTTTTTTCTGAATTGATATTATAAACTCCAGTCTGAAGAGCTGCCTGTCCCATTAATATTTTTGTTTTGCTGCGTTCATAGTCCACACCACCAATTCTCCACAACGGTGTCTTAAAAGGAAGCAGATACAAAGAAATGCCCAAGAACCATGCAAAGATGTTGAAGATTTTCTTCCCTTTTCACTCGAAAAATCAGCTAAACAGCAAAATGTATGAAGTACCAAACAAATGCATTTCAGAAAACATTTGTGCATACTTTTTGATGAAATAAGAATAATTTATCTGACCTGCGTAATGAGGAGACTTGTGCAGGAATAGATTTCATAATTACTCAAACTGGATCAAAGGCAAACCCCAGTCTCATAGCTCAGTGAAAATAATGTAGATAGTTTAGATGTTCTGCACTAGATAGGTCTTTTTTCTTTTCCCTGCATGTGACCAAATAACATTTGATAAATAATTTGCTTGATAATGTTTTTTCTCTGATGCTCGTTGAATTGTTGTACATATATACTTTTTGTTGTTTTACTAGCTGTGGTCAAGCAACACCTACTTGTAGCAGTGATAGTTGCTAGCGGCACAGGATGCTGGGCAGGGTGATAGTAGAGCATCACTCAGATAAGCCAAGGAAAAATTTATTTCTCTTGCACACCTTTTCATGGCTGACAGTAACCTAACCTGTCTGAACTCTTACATGTTGCCCGTAGCTCTGCAGATGGATGACCTCAGTGTACCAGAATGGCAAGAAATCCACTGGAGACAGTGCTGGTAATGTTCACGATGGTGCATCAGAGGGCACCTGGACCTATGACACAACCTGTATTTCTTATGGTAGATTCTCAGCCACAGCATTTGGTTCACAGACTTCAAGAGCAAAGAGTCTCCATTCACCGACTGTCACAACAGTGTTGCCACAGTGCTGCTCCCCAGGCCAAAAGTCAACAGTACATCACTTAACTTTAAGCGCTAATTGCTATTCTTAATTACTTGATCAGTTGATGGATGTCATAAAGCTTCACAAGACTACTTACAACATTCCTATTTCATTATACCCAAGATTGGTAGCCTCCGTTTTAGCTGTTACTGAGGAGGCATAAACAGCAGTGGGAAGATGGAGAGAAACAGTTGTACCATCCGACATTGCAAGCACCGAAATAGCCAGGTTGTGCACACGCTCATTTCAGAGGTGTAGCAATAAAAAGGCTGCAGTTCTGGTTCTTTAATGTTTTGTCCGTAAACAGCCTTAATTCAGTTTTGCTTTTGTTGTGTAACTTCCATATTTCCATATTCCGGTATTTCTCCTACACACATTATGAAACCTGAGCAGACCCTTTGTTTTCTGAAAGAGACTGATAATCAACAAGAAGAAACATTGAGATTTTTAAAGGTTTGTAGCTCTCAGGCTTCCTGTGCAAAGGCAAAATCATACACCACTTGCTTAACCTCATATGTCCTCACAGCATGCGCTGTGAGCAATCACTGGGGTGAAATACTGATTTTTGCATATTTTATATATATACTCATAGAGTTTTTCATTTAAAAATGTGCTGTTCTTTTTCAAGAGAATGCCAAACGCTCAGTAAATATCTGCCTGTCCCAGTGACTCTGTGCTGCCTTTGCTGCCCACTGTGATCCTTCTGACTGGACAGACTTTCTCCTGTGGATGAGGACATCTGGCTATACCTGGTCTGCAGTTTCAGGGGGACCTGACCAGAAGAGCTGATCCTGAAAAAGGGCAGAAATCTTGGACCCTGACCTAAAGAGGGGAGAAACCTGGTCTCTCGTCTAGAAACCCAGAGCCTCTTCTCCTCAGCATACAGGTATGGCTACTCTGACCCTTGGGCTCCGTTCTAGTTAGAATAAATGCAAACATTTATTATACATGAAAATTGTTTGCCAAAGGAGTAGGAGAGGCCAAAGGCACACATTATTAATCCACTAAATGTTACTGTGCTGCAGCCAAGTTTGTAACAAACACTGCAGTAGGGATCATTGTTTGGTATAAATTGCCTTGTAATCATTTCCACAAGCCGAGACTCTGTCCCAGCATGCCTGACAAGCTTGCAAAGGGCAGCAAACGCAAATTCAGCCTCTCAAAATACACACCTGCCACCCACCCACCAAGACACCTCCTACCCTCACCACAGCCACTGCCTTCCCAGAGCAAGGGCAGAACTCTGTCTCCCTGTCACTGCTCTAAAAAACCAACCTTGATGACTTTTCTATAAACCCTTGTATCCCTGAGGATGCTTCTACAACCCTGGTAAGTGTGGATCATTAGGGTAGCGGTTTGCTGTGTTAGAAGAGTGCAGTTATACACAGCCTTAATGCAAGAAGTCAGAGGATTAGATGTTATCCTTACTAGAAAAAAAAGCAAAAAAAAAAAATTTGTAAAAAAATCTTGAAGTCATAAAAACTTAAACTGTGCAAAGTATAATTCCAGCTGGGTAACTGCAATACGGGAAAACAGGCACAGGCATTGCAGCCTGAGCCCACTTCACAGGGCAGGTTATGGTGGGATTCCTTCTGGTGTCTTCACAGCAACTGAAAATATTCTGAGCCCTCATGATGGGAGTGATGAGCAATGTACTGGAGAATTTCTCAAGGACACCAGGGGCCCCATGCCAGCTGTCTGCCAGCATGTCAAGAGAACCTTTGGGAGAAAGTTTTCTGACTGAGCTAGGAATCTTTCCTTCTCCAAGACATGCTAACGTAACCTGCCACTTGGACTTGTCACAGAGGTCCACAGATGTATTTCTGAGCCACAGCCAAGTCTGCTTCAAGGTATGCTAGACTGCACCTTTTAAAGTACAGAAGTCCTGTAAAGCCCAGGAGGTTTGGGTCATTTCACTGGCAGTAATGCCCATTTTGCCAGCTATCCTTGCAAACCACACACTCTGCTCCCCTCTCAGCACACTTCGTGTAGTTTTCTGCTCTCAAAACAGGAAGTTTCCAGTAAACACCTCTAATGTAAATGCTTGTGTCAAACAGGGCTTCCTCAGCTTGCCTGGAGCGTGAAGGGAGAGGGTTATTTTTGCAAAGACATATGGGCTGCTCTCATGCCTCTCTCCTGTTTAAATATATACACTCCTGACAGTAATGAAATGCTCAAGGGCATAATTGTGAGAATTTGCTTTAATGTATGAAAGCATCCTTAGCGTTATTAGCATAGTGACATAATTATCCCCAGAGAAACTTACACCCATATGTTAACACCCATAAATTATTGTTTGGATCTCTTTTATACCTTTATTTTCAGTTTCTGGGAAAGATACATCACTGGGTACTTAGTATAGTA
The DNA here is from genome assembly GCA_013389965.1 of Todus mexicanus. Lineage (NCBI taxonomy): Eukaryota > Metazoa > Chordata > Aves > Coraciiformes > Todidae > Todus > Todus mexicanus. Next base: position 19,965 of record WEIS01070411.1, read on the forward strand.
ATTGCTTCAGAATGTGTAAGCTGCCCGTGCCCTGGGTAGAATGTTCAGGACATAGAGAAGTGCTGGCAGTGTCTTCTAAAAGGCTGATGTAAGCCAAACTCTGCTCAGAATGTGATGCAAGAATATGATGCACCTCTTTAATTTCACAAGCGATTTCTTTAAAAGACAGGAATTTTACAATGAGAATGGCGATTAATAGAAATTTATGTTACTGTGGAAAAAACACTCTTGTAGCGAGAAATAAATTCTTCATAGTACAAGGCAGAGAGCCTGATCTGAAATGTCAAGCTAGGATATTGATATTGCTGTTTTCTAGATCCCCTGATACCCTGAGCAGCTTAGTCATATCTGACATCTTTCTACTGAGATTGGAGACAGCAGATTAAAGGCCTAATCTTCTGAATTTTCTCATAATCCTTATGAATTTGGTATGAATGCAGTAAAGGAAACTGCAAGTGAACTCAGAGATTAGTTGTAGCACTTCTAGATCTTGGCCTCAGACAGGAACTAGCTCATAATACAATTTTTTAATGCAGGCCCATCGTATGCTTATCTTTATGGTCTTTAACTGATTTATTCCAGGACTGAGTATGCCATTCTATGCATATTTGATACGCTTGTTTTACTCAAACTGTTAAATGCAAAACATTAGGACTTGAAAAATGATATCTTGCTCTTTATAAGCAGTCGTGTTACACTTTTACTCAAGTGATTTTACTAAATCCTCTTGATTTTATCTTTTTCAGTTGAGTTTGTTTGACACTTCTACACAAGGTGTCTGGTGACTTCTGATTCTCATGGAAGAGGGATAAAAATAAGGAACATTATTCCTCTCCTTTGATCACTTTGCATCTTGAGAACTGAAAACTGATACTCAAATATTCAAAGCTTTACCAGAGCACAGTGCGCTATTTAATGTTGCCTGCTAGAGTGCTGGCGATTGCTACAAGTGGTTCATGCTTGTGCTGGCATTGCCTCATTTATTAATCATAGAAATTTTACATGCAAATTAGCCACACAGTTGCGCATCATAATACCGTATCCCAAAAATCTGTCTTCACACGTATTAATGCTGACAAGTAAGTGTGTCGCATTACACCAGTACATGGTTTCTCCCTTACATTCCAAAACCTGCCAAAAGCTCACTGGAAGCCACATCAACAAGTGTTTTGATTTTGTTCCTTACTTCTGACTTTCTAAAGTGAGAGACTATTTAGCTCCGAGGCTTTTTTTGTGTCTGTCTTTACTCAAATTTCCTTTTGGGACTAAGATTGTGCCAGTGAAAAATCAGTGTTTCTCTTGCTACAGTGCAGTTTTTAAAATGTACTTTTGCACTGGTAAGAGTACGCTCAGCACCAGTGTCCACCACTTCATGATAAGAATTAAAAATGCCCAGCTCTGTACACATGTTAGGAACTGTTTCTTTCCCTGCTCTGAAAGCTGCTCCCTTTCATATACTGACCTTGTAAATCCTAGGCATTGTGCACAGGAAATCCACATCTTTTCCTCTCTTGTTTTCTAAGTACTCCAAATATTTCTTTCATGAAAGTCAGGGTGAGAATGTGGGAACTGAAAATTTGGCATGGGACATTTTGCAGAGAAAGATCACGGAAGACATGTTGAATAGGGACAACTGGTACACTTGTGTTTCCCAGACATCCACCAGCCTGCCCTCCTCTTCACCGCCAAAGGATGTGAAGAACCAGACGAATGGGAGCTAAAAGTACTCGCAGGAAAAATGGAGAAGACAGAACAAGACATCTGAAGGTGAGCAGGACAGAAAAAGTAATTGACGAGTAGAAGGAACATTAGGATAGGTGACTGCAGAGAGGTGAGAGACCTTGTGTATGAGAACCATTAGAAGTTAACTGTCCAGAAATTCAGGATGCTTCATTTATTATGATAGTTACTTAGCATATATCCATTTTACAGATATGGTCTCAGTAGGCTGTGTCACAGAGACATAAAAATGAAAGGCATAAACTGAAGTGACTTAGCCATGTATTAAAAAATAAACAACAAACCAACACCTAGAGAGAAAGTCACAACCTGTCTGTTACCAAACCTACAAGAGGTGGGGCAAGGCAAAGTCAAAAACTATGTGAAAGTAGGAGGGAGAAATTCATAAGCTAAGTTAAACAGTTTGAACCACACATATTCGAACAATGCGATAAATCATTTTTTTAAAAAAGAAGGAAGCTACTATTAAGGTTTAAAGCTAGTACAAAAATACAGTGAAAACAAGATGCAAAACATTCACAAGAGTAACTGCAGATCATTTCATTATGGACTGTGATCCATTCATTCCTGTGGCATTGAGAGAACTGCAAGCAAAAATGTAGCTATAAAGAAAATAAACAGAACATAAATAGTGATAAGAAAACTGAGGCCTTTAACACTTTACTCTTGGGATTATTATTACAGATATATCAACAACATATAGCCTTTTATTCTTAGGTTAAAATCAACCTTAGAAACCTCCAATTTTTTCCTTCCTTCAGTTTCATCTCTGACCCTGCTTTGCTCTCCAGCATTCAACAAATCACCACCAGTCTAATATAGTTGTTTCTTTCTGCACTGAGTCAAAATCAGCAAGCATTCCTAGGTATTACTTACTGTCACTTGGCTCATGTTGGCCTGCAGTGTTGCCACCTCCCGGTCTTGGATCCCACAGAGGAATAATGGCAATATGGAAGCTGTAGCTCTATAAAAAGTGTCCTCTTAATATGAGAGGAGGAGCTAGGCAAAAGGGGTTGGCTTTGCAAATGTAAATATTTCATAATTTATTTAGTAATGTGGCCTTTCCTTTCCCCCCAGGCAAAAGCTTTAATGAAGGAAAAGGTCTACTGCAACAAAGGAAACAGCAGCAGAAATGGAGACAAGGACACATCCTAACCCCATTAATATCAGTGGGAATTTGCCTTCATCCTCAGTGAGAACAGAACTTCAAAGGCATGGAATCACCCATAAAACCTGAAAGATAAGAATCCGAACCTTTCGTGGTCTATGACACAAGCTGTGTTTAGAGGATGGTGGTCTAGTCCCAACACGTTGGAAACGTCCCCAGCAGGAGTTTCACATCCGTGGCTTGACCACAGACTTGTCCCCTGCACAGCCAGGGTGGTTGTTAGGACAGATGTCTGAGAGGCCACAAGGATGGGCAGTGTCTTTGACAGAAAAGCCTCTCTGAGGCAGGACCATGCAGGAGCTGGGCAGAGGCGAGCCTCTTCTAGGTGAACACTGTCCCTCTTGCTGTTCACTGATTTACTTTCAGTGCCCAAGTCAGGAAGAACTAATATTCGCACCTTTAGAGATGGTTTTTTTACATCTCACTAACTTAAAATATTCTTTCAAAGCCTGTCTCTGGCAGAATGAAGAGTGAAACCTGTACCTCCTCAGTCCTACTTCGAGTTGTTAGCATCTTGAGGAAGATGAGCAATGTGGATAGAAAGAATTTTTTCATCTCCAGGGAGATTCAAGATCTCTCCCTTGAGGACTAAGAACACATCCTGTGTAAGCTCTATCTGCTAAATGCTGTGAAAAACCAATGTGAGAGAGCCAAGATGAGGGATCTCATTCCCAAGCATCTCTGCAGGTCTTGTCTTAGTACTGGCACCATACAGCAAAGTAGAAATAAAAGAACAGAGGTACCTTTCTTCTGCTAAGAGCAGAATTAGTGTCCTTCTGTTTCCTTTGGATAACTCCTTATACTTTTTTCATTCCTGGGATCGCATAAGACACATTATCAAGTCACTGTATGATAATGTGCATAATGTACAACCTTGGGGAGGCTGTTACACTCTTGATGGGTGAGTCCATCTGCCCCACAAACATATAGCTCCTCATAGTCCTATTTTAGCTCTTCAAGAAAAAGTGCCCCTGTGTCCTTCATTTTTGGTCACCAAAATAGGTCTGGCAACGTAGACCCTTTTAAATTCTGAATAATGGTAGGTGTTTCAAGAAAATGTTCATGGGAACTTCCATGCCCTCATTAACTGCAAATTATATTTCATATAGGTTCTGCACCACCAGGCCATTGCAAGTCATATCAAGAGAAAAATTACAAACATTTTGAGAAAAGCCCCTTTAGAAAAAATATGTTTATTACATGATTACATGTCTGGGTGCTATACGGTAATGACTTTCAGTCCCTATGTGTAGAGATGTCAACGAACAACCTTTCATAAAGCCACAGATATGACTACAAAATACAAATTCATGCGTATTTTCTATACATTATATTTCCTAAGGAAGCCTGTACCTCTACTGGAAAATTATAAGGAAATTTATACGGAAATTTCAAAACCTGTGCTTTTTGCAAGTCAGACCTATATTGTATGTCAAAATCTACAGTTGGGGAGTTTGTTGTTTTATTGGTTGTTTGGGTTTTGGATTGGTTTATTTTTTGAGAGAAAGCATTGCTCAGGACCCTGCAGGAACAGAGAATTTACGGTTTCAATTTTTTTTTCAATAAATCACAGTATTTCTTTAATGCTAAATTCCTTCGGGTTTTAGTACTCTCATTTTTAACAAACAGCATGTATGCAATCAGTCTAAGAGATGAGGAATTAAGTGTGTGCTTTGGCTAGTTTGAGAATCCTATAATAATACTATATGAGTTTGTGGGCTTAGCTTGGTAGTACAACTAAAATGACTGTCAGCTGGACAGTGCAATGAAGGTGAAACACAATATTGCAGATAAGAAATTAATATTTCATGGTCCCATCTTCCATGGGTATATGATTCCAGCACTTTGTGGGATCACGTGACACTCTTAAACATAACGCTGTTGACCACAACCAGTTTGATTAGATTAGCTAAACCAATGCGGTACAGGCAAAGTGGAACCACAAACATGGCATCTTCCCTAAGCAAGGGGAAGTCCAAGGGCTAACAGCGTTTGAAGTAAGCAGTGTAATTTAAATGTAGTATTGTAGGAAGTATGACAGTAAGATCAACTGAATCTAAAACTAGAAGAGCTAAACTGTGGACAAATTTATGAATGCAGAGCAGAAATTAATAAGTATTTGTGCAAAGTATTTAGGAGAAGATAAATATGTCTCTTCTAAGAGGATGTAGGTGTGGCTACTACAGTGTACAAAAGAGATTTTAAAAAATAATTCCTGTTGATGCTGTGTTCTTGTTGTGTTTGAAGTAATAATTATGAGGCTGGCATCAAGTTTGAATGGTAACTATTCATTTCTTTCTTCACACAGATTTTCTAAGCTTGAGAGACCAGTTTTCAAAACCTCTCTGGCAAAGCTATTATGTGACCAGTATTACTCCATCAGAAGAAAGTGTTAATCAGAAGAACTGTGGGTTAGTCCTGGTTTTCCAGTATCTTCTCAGGATTGGGCTTCAAAACTGAAAGTCAGCTTTTCTGCCAGTAATCTCTCATAATTACAACTGAAAATGATGCAATTGGCAAATTCTCAACAGCCTTGGAAATTGCACCCGATACATTCAAAGAAATAAGACTTTTAGATATTTCACACATGGACAGTTTTTGCCAATATTCTCAATTAGAACTCATGTTTTTGAACGTGAAAACCATGAAAAGAAACCATGCTGGTTATTTCATTGCTGTTTTATATCTGTAACTGATTTGAATGCTCTGTTTTGAATACTCCCAGAAGGAGGTTGTCATGCAGATGCCCCAGACTTTGCCAAATGACCAGCTTTCTATGCAGTTCAGCCATTTCCCTCCATTGCAGGTATCAGACGCCCCAGCTTACTTCACTGTAACTCCAGCTGATGTTTTTCTTTTTTTCTTCTGTAGGCTTATTAAAAAAACCTCTTGGACTGAAAAGAAAGCACTACTACAAGAACAGATACTTGGATTCCTTTTATTCCGAGCTCCTCACAGCACCCTGTCCCAGATGGCTTAACACTGAAAAGGATTCCAGTAAGTCTTGCATATGGATGTATGAACGTACTGCATATAAAATTACAACAAAATAGAACTACAACTATGCAGTAGTTGCAGTGCAGCTCTGGGCCTGTGTATGCTGATCCTTTACAATTAGACCATCTTTCATTTTATGTACAAAATCTACGGTTTTATCAGATAATGGGTAGGAGTTTTGCTGAGTGTTATCCTTTTTATTCATTATAGAGTCTTCTGGTATTATTTATTGCTTATTACCCAGCTCTGTCCCAGAACCTAATTCTGTCATGGGAGTTCTTTATGTTTAGCTCCCTGAAGTTTTATGGTTTTCACATTTGGTCTAGGATATGTTGTAGTGGTACAAGTAAAGTGTATGCTTCTGGGTGCAGGGAGAGTATTTACTACTAACAGATTCAAACTGTTCATTTCCTTCTTTCTGTGGGTTCCCTTCCCATATACTACAGCAAGTTCTGCTCCTAAACACTTTTAATATATTATTAGTCAAAAGATTACCCTGACTTCATGCTAGGCATTCACCTATTGACAAAGCTTTTCTTAAAACCCGTTGAAATGCTTTTCACCCTATGTATATTGTTTGGTTTCTGCTACTCAGTCCGCTGCTACTACTATACATATGTAATGTCTTTACCAAATCACACTACATGGAAGCTTGGTTTGGGAATACACTGAAACATCGAGTACCATTCAAGTTTTAGGCAGTGACTGTTAAAAATTATTGGAAACATTAAGAAGTATTTAAAGGCAAAATGGTTCGGGAAGCTAACACACCAAAACATGGGACAACAAAAAGAGTGAAGAGTGTTATCTGCTGCAGCTTGCTTTTTGAAATGAGAAAAATGGAAACAATTTGTAATGCAAACAGAAAGTGGATAGCACTTTTGAGTTGTGAAGTGCCTGCCTCTTCCTAAGGAAGGATAATACCTAGAAATACAGCC
>WEIS01070414.1:1136-13536 GCA_013389965.1 Todus mexicanus
TCTCCACAAGCCAGCAGCAAGGGAAATGAGAAAACGGTTTTAAAAATGTTATTTTTCAATGTGATCTATTTAATAACTGCAGCAATGTCAGACAAGTGGCTTAATTTATATCATGTTGCCAGCTTACAGTGTGATATTATCTGAGAGAGGAAGCAGAACTGTTACATACATATATGTGTATACACATACAAAATTGAGCTAAACAAAATACTTTATTTTGTAATTTTCACTATTGCCTTCATTCTTCCTCTAAAGATAGATGGTTGGGATTTTTTTCAGTTATATTAATGTTTTAAATTTCTTTTGGAATAACTTTGTGGAGTAGTATTTATTTTGCATATTGTATGTCACCACAAAAATATGACAGTCGGTAATGGAAGTCTTAGTTTTTATCAGTTGGTGTCTGCCAATTCCTTCTTGCCTTAGTGCAGCTCTTAAAAGATACTTTCAGCTGCATTCATCAGCTGCAATTTTAATTTTGCTTCAAACTTACCATATATCCTCCAAAAAAACCCCTCCCTGACACATGCTGGTAGAATATTAACTAGAATATTTATGCAGTTTAAATCTATAGACAAGTGAATACAGTGTGTTTTCATTTAAATGTTAGAGTACAATATTCATTGTACCTTTCATTGGTATTTATTCTTTCTCTCTGTGTGTGTTTCCAGGTATGCGTATATAAGAAAATTTATTCCTGAATGCCTTTTGTGTTTGCAGATGAAAGTAAATGCATTTCAGCAAGTGGTTCCACTGTACTTAAAACCAAAAATGACTTACACAGTGTTAAGCTTTGCCAATTTTATGATTATTATTTTCATGCAAAATGTTGTTTTAATGAATATCACACACATACATTTATTCACTGTTTTGTAGTTATTGAATAACTTGAAGACTTTTAGAATACTGAATATTTTACTGTGTGGCAAATTATTTCACTTACCATAAAATACACAATGCAACCTATTAACTTGCACGATTGGAAGGAGTAGCCCAAGGCCACCTTTCTGTGCTTCACTTGAGCTGGCTAAGAGTCAAATTGTGCACAATACAGCTCCATTTCTTCCCTCCAGTAAAGTGTTTCTCTGCATCATTCAAGGTCACAAGGACTCTACCAAGTACTGTTTGCTTTGCAGCTGAACTAGGATCTGAAAATGTAGCTGTCAAAATGTGCGGCCTTTCAGGACAGTAATGCACATGTCATTTTTCCTCTAATTTTTTTTTTTTCTCATGTAATGTTGTATGGTCCCTTGTTCCCACCTCTGATACCCTTTAAGTTGTGTGATTCCTGCAATAGGCTACTCCAACTCTTCAGAGTTATTGGGGTAAGATTTGAGCTCAGCTCTTTGAGCATGTGCCACGTCAAGTTCTGAGGAGCGTGCAAAGTGGGAACATGGCCAGTCTCAAAGAGGCCACAGGGAACAATAAGGAAATATGAATTGACACCGGAGACTTGAATATTCCCAATACCTGTGACTGTGTTTAGTTGTGTTAAACCTTCCAGACTTTAACACAAACATGCCAGTGGTCCTTCAATTTCTGAGAAGCATGGTCCAAGGGTGTTCAAGCAGCCAGGAGTTATCTGTTCAGGATAAGACTAGAGGCCTGTTGCCTTAGAGCTTAGCAGTGAAGGGGTCCTCTCTGGGCAGGAATAGTCTAGACCAGGGGACTGGAATTAGGGAGCTGTGACACACTATGTGAGGTGCCCCAAAACAGAGAGATGTCTAGATTTTAATTAGGACAGGGGGAAGTGATAAATAGTTTAGGTTCTGGTACAAGGTCTGCTATCATTCTTCAAAATCGGTTTCTATATTTCATATTAGATGTTTTAAGAGGTGATAACAAACACATGGATGAAAAATTCTGTAAAGAGTTATTAAACACGAAGACAGAAAATACCTAAGTAATGGGCTTCTGAGATTTGGAAAATTGTCCTGGACAGCTATCACTATATGCCCTCTTTATTAGTTCATACTTTTCTATCCTCTTTCTATTAGTTTTGTTGAAGACTGGATAGATGGACTGGGAGAAATGGATTAGATGGATCCCAGTAAAGTGTAGCTGTTACCAATATTTTTTTCCCCCGGGGACTATACCTTAATATAATACACTCAGTTTTAATGACACAGCTGACCACTGCAATGGAGTTTCAACACTCGCCTAGAAGTAAAGAGTGCGGGGTGCACAAAAAGTTTCAAGTGGCTGAGGAGGGACATACGTCATAGCCCTCTGCCATGGCAGCTATAGCTATGGTGGGAGAGCCCCCACGTGGAGATGCAGCAGATGCTTGCAAAGGGGACTTTTTTGTAGCAGAGCTGCTGAGCCACTTTCCAAACCTGTCCTGAGCCAACAAAAGCACCCTGCTGCTGGTGTAGCTGCAAGAGGTGCTTTGCCAGCATAGCTCTGATGGCTAACAGCTATGATTTTATTTTATTTTTTTTCCACACTTCCAGCTAATGCAGCAGGGCTGGCAAGCAATCATCTTGTAGATAAGGCCTTTATGTGCAGTGACCAGCCAAACAGCTGCGAATGGTTGAACTAAACAAGACTCTGAAAAGAGAGCAATTTGCCTAAGGAAAAAAGGGCATAAGTATATAACTGACCTAACTTAACACTCCCCTATTCACTGACATTGAATGTAAAGCTACGAATGCTTTAACTCTTTTCCACCTAGGAGTTGCAAGGTTTTATATTTAAGCCTGTCATTAATGTCTTTTTTGGAGAACAAATAGGAAACAAAAAAAGATCCTTAAATGTCTGCAGCTTATGTTATTATTAGACCACATGAAGCAGCCTCACATTGTGACTCAGTTAAACTATCTATAGCTATCTATGCATATTATGGAAAACAAATGCAAGCATGAGTGTAATTCCAATGCAAACTTAAGAAATGCTAAATATAAATAAACAAGGAGTGATTTGTATTGATTCTCCATTGCCACAAATTCCACATTGTCATTCAGTGCTGTGCTTCTCTTCAGAAAGGCATTTTTCAAAATTGTCAGAGCCTAACAAAATGTGCATACCTAGGCCTGCAGGGAGTGTGAACTTTGTGTGCTGCCTGCTTGCTCTCACACTGTTTCAGCAAAATTCATGCTCTAGCAAATGGATTAATGTCTTGTTTCTGTTTGTTCCCTCTCCTTGGTGTAGCTCCAAGTGCCCCTCCTCAGTCTGTTACTGTACTGACAGTTGGAAATCACAACAGCACAAGCATCAGCATCTCCTGGGATCCTCCCCCTCCAGATCACCAAAACGGAGTCATCCAGGAGTATAAGGTAGAAATAATGTCTAATGGGAGGGTTGTGTGTTTAAGGAAACAGCCTGCTTGAATTACAAAACAATAGCACTGTTTATGGATTTAGATTCTGACAGGATTTACAGCTGCCCATATAATTATATGGAGAAAGAGGAATGACTGCTTATGGATTTTTTCTTTAATTATTTTTATTTTTTAAGCAGTACTACTATTATATTAAGCGCAAAAATAACGTAAGCTAAATTTGCAAAAGAGCTGTAATTGCCAGCTCATTTACAGTGCTTCTCTTTTTTGCTTTTCACTGCTGTGGAATGAGAGGAAGGGTTGGGTTTTTTTGTTGCTGGCTTTTGCACTCTCAAGACAAGCAGTGAAGTCCCTGTTTTAGAGTGCCTTGAATCTGGCAGAAAAGCTGGCAGGAAAAGCTGGCTCTTCCCCTTGAAAAAATGCTAATCCTAACACTTCAAGGTCAAAGTCAAAGACTCTGGCTCTGGGAGAATACAAGACTTCTTCTGAGTACTATCTCTCTCACAATTCACAATTTAAAGTGCTAGGTTGTCTGCTCTGAGGAATGGGTTGACCCCACTAGTGTATTCAGAGTTTATGTGAGAGTTGTCTGCATTGGTTGCATTTTGTCCTTCTTTGTAGCTATGATGGCTCAAAGTATCTGCTGCTTAGATATCTTAAATTTTGTTGTAGTCTGTAATACCCCACTAAGGTCACTTTTGCACAAGTATATTTTCACAACGTGGAAAAACTTCAGTGTGTTATTGAGGTGGAGGACTATGGAGAAAAAGATCACCCAAGGTTCAGCATTGTCACAGGCTTGTGACCAAGGAACACACTGTTAAATAACTTTGCTGTGGCTGCTTTGTATCCTAGTATGAAATTTTAGTTGAAATAGAGCAATGCAGGTTTCTTGACAGTCCCACAAAGGGTGGAAGTAATGGATGCAGCTTATTTCACAAAAAAAGATATGTTTTTTTCCCCTGCTGTATCTTGAGGGGACACAGCATCAAGAAAGGAAAAAGTGCTTGACTTTTAAATCAACTAATGGTACAATATCTTCCAACTTTTTGCTTGGTCAGAGGGATGCAGTAAATGCTCGTGATATTTATGTTTAGCATAGCACTTCTTTTGTTTTGCTTTTAGTCAATATCAAGATTTATTAGTCCCAGTATTTTATTGATCTCTTTTTCATATCAATTAATAATTATCTTTTGACTTAATTAATCTTGATACTGACTCTAGAGTAAGTCAATATTAACCATCAAGGACATAGACAAATAAGTGAAGCACACTCCTGAACCACAAAATATGTAGATACAAAAAAAAAAAAGTGGGCTGCTGGTTAATAAAAGCCATGTTCCAGGTGAGTGCTTGGACCTCTCGGCTGTTTATGAAAACAGCTGGAGTCACTACCTATTACCTCCCTTCTGTGTTAGGTTAGAATAGATGGCTGCCTGATTAGGGAGCTAGGTACAGTGAATGTAGTGCAGAGTCTAGTACTTCAAGTATAAAATGGCTGCTGAGGTTTCACAGTACATTTTCTAACAAATTGAATGTAGATGTGTTGATTCACTTCAAGCATCAGAGTGCTTGTAAATTCATTTATAAGTTAAATGCCTTTAATTGGGGGCATCTCATAGCTTCTGTATCCTAAGACCAGGACGGACAAAGAGTGAAAGAATGAAGACAGTAGTTTCTCACCCTCATGCATTCTGGCCTGAAAATAAGATATATTTGAGCTTAGGAGAATAAGGTTTTCTTTTGCCAAATCTTCCTCTGTGTTTCACAGAAAAAAGATAAGATGTGATAAGACACTGATCAGTGTCAAAAATAATAGTAAAGAGAGCATTGCTGTTGCTTAGACACATCAGTTGATTGCTGATACTGGTTCTACCAATAATGCTTTCTTTGGCCATTACAGCTATTTATTGTACATATTGTAATTATGTAATCTTTATCCATTGATTTCCTCGAGTGGTAGTAAATGCTTTTTAAAATAATATAGAAGCAGTACATACAAATAATATTAACTGAAGAGGAATCCCTAAATAGTCTTTTTTTTGAAACTTCTTGGGAAAAACCTATGGAAAAATGCAAGAGAGAGACTTAACACTGAAATCATAAACCATTCTCATAATAAAATTCCAATTGAGATTATAGAGTGTTTTTTCTGTTTAATTAGAGCGTAGTTGAATCAGGAACTGATATCTGGGCTTCTGAACAATTAAAGTAATCACAAAAGCAGCAGTAAAAAGTGAGTTTGTATTTACCCTATTTCAGAAGTTTCACTTATCCCTGTTGTGCAGTGAAAGGAAGTTGAGAAGAATTTTGAAAATTCTTTCTTCTTTAGTACTTTAAATAGTAATGTGCTTGCATTATTTTGCGTCTGTTTGCTATTCAGTGGGAAAATAAGGATGAAAAAATATGGGAGGATTTTAGGGAAAGTTTGGTGATAATCATGTTACTGAATAAGATTTCAGTTAATGTAAAACAACTCTTTTTGACTTGAGTGATTCTGATCTGTGCTTCTAAGAAGTGTAACCACAAAATTTTCACTCCATGCAGAGCCAGAGTCCAGAGAGGTATCTGCAAGCAGTTTTGCAGCTGGCTTGTCCTGTGCTAATCTGGGATATTTTACTGAGCTAAATCATCCCAATTCCAGCTACTCATGGACAGTAACATTGTTAAGAAGTCCAAAATAAGTGATGGTCATGCAACACCTTGATATGTCATATCTATGTGTGATTGTTATGAGTATGAAAAATTCTGTATTTTTTAACGAATCAACTTTTGTCCCAGATCTGGTGCCTAGGTAATGAGACTCGATTTCATATCAACAAAACAGTAGATGCAGCCATTCGATCTGTAGTAATAGGTGGCCTATATCCAGGTATTCAGTACCGTGTGGAAGTTGCTGCAAGCACCAGCGCAGGTGTGGGAGTAAAAAGTGAGCCACAACCAATAATAATTGGTAAGTGATTGGAGTTTTTGGTTTGTTTTTCCTGTTTCGACTTTCAGAAATGCTTTCATAAATCACTTCTAGGAGTATGAAAAAAATCCATGGAGCAAAAGACAAGAATTAAGTAGAGCTAGTTAGTGAGCTTTTAACATCCCACTGCCTGCTGATCTTATGTCTTCTATTTGTGCAGAGTTGTTACAACCAATGGAGGGAAATATGTTCCCAAGACGTATGAAAAAAATGCAGATTATCTAGTGAAACTGATTTAATATTATTTTAATGAATTTATCAGTTCTACAGGTTGACAGATTTATGGAACTAACAGCTCAAGCTCCCCTTTCTTCCTGTTCAGATGACTGTAATAATTGCCTTACTCACACCATGGGTGCCAAAGGTACTACTTACAGTTGGTTTTATGAACATCTGAAGTCAGTATTTCTCTGGTATCCTAAGCAGATGAGCTTCCTCTGCCAAAGATTAAGTGGCCTCTAGTCCAAATAGAGAGCAAAGGTAGTAGTATCTTCCCTGCCTTTGAAATGACTGTTGCTTAGTAGTGGTCTCCATGCTGAATTAATTTCCTGACCTGAGGGAAACACAGAATCTGCTTCTTCTGAAATTCTTCTCAAGTATAAAATATAAAGGCTAGGAGCAATATGGGAAGGGTAAGAATACAAGAAGTAACCTTATTTGTCAAAACAAAATTGAGCTGTGCAGACCAGCACCTCTTTTTAGTGCATATTACAGGAAATTTGTTGCTTTTATCTGTATGATATAATTTAATCATTACTTAAATGAACTTTTGTTTGTTTGTGGGTCTTTTGCTGTTATTAAATACTTTCTGTCTAGAAAATGTTGTCAACACAATGTCCCAGACATGGTTTATTCTAGTGTGTTTAGACCTTTATAAAAGGCCACCCTCTATGCATGACTTGAATGTTTAACAATATTCAGATTCTTTGTGCATCAAAACAGAAACTGGGGTACATCATCTTTGAATATATTGTCATTGGAGAAGGAAATTTAAGAGTGCAGGTGAAAGTAGCACTGGTTTTAGAAAAAGGCAGCCAGAAAAACGCCAAAGAAGAGAGAGGGAAAAGGTATTCTAGAACTGAAAGGAAAAAGATGATTCTTTTTTAATTTCACTTACAGAAAACAGAAATAAAATCGGAGATAACATCAATGTTGGTGAATAGTATAGCTATTATTTTTCTTCATCAGTTGGCCTGTTCACTCTTACATTCCATCATTGGCATAATAATATGAGGAACAGCTGCAAACTTTCACAGTAATAGGTACAATCGAATCTGATGTGTCTAATTAATTTTTGGTCCGACAAATTAGTTTTGTTCTTCATTACTCTCCAATGGGAGGAAGACATTATATTTCATTATGGTTTTGTCTTCAGGAACAGTGGAGCGTTACAGGTCGCACACTTCCCTTGTCTATGTTCTAATTAGTTGAACTGACAGCATTGTTATAGCAACACCTGCAGTATATGAAATAGTACACTGGTACCTTGGATGGCATATTTATTACTTCTGCTTAAATATTATGTAAAGAAATACAGAATTAATGATGTTTGTTTCCCCAAACCCCAACAATTATATTAATTTAATCAAACTTCAGTGGGTAAAATTCATCTGTATCCTTTTTTAATTGCAGTCATTGAATCACAAAGCATATGTTATTTTGTCATTTAAACGAGTTATTACTTCTTCAGTTTTAATTGCTAGGCACTGAAGGGTATGAGCAAAGAGCCAGACTGCAAACTTTAGAAAGTAATTTGGAGACAGATTGCACCATCCCCTAAAAGAGAAGGAGAGCATTAAGTCCACTGAAAGCTCTCCCAGGCAATCTGCAATTTATTTTCACATCCTCCATTCTCAAAAGGCTGTTTTCTGACCTTAGAGAATGGGATCTTCAGGCTTTTTGGAGGCTTTAACAGAAAGCAGTTGTTCTTTTCTGGAGTCCAGGAGCATCCACTCCTGAAGCCAGTGTCCCTGAAGTGCTTCCCTGTGCACTCCTTTCCCTGGCAGCACGGCTGCCTCTGAAGCAGCGCCAACATTACCTGTTTCCTCACCGTCCCACTGCTTTTACCTCACCTCCGAGGGGCACAGAAATTAACTGAAAGTTAATGGCAATTAGAGCAACATCAACTCCCATGCTGATTACTACTAGGAAATCAATTGTGTGTGGAAGAGCATGCCGTAGAGTGCCTCTTTCTATTAGTTTTACTCTCAGCACTCCCCCTTTCATCACTGGAGTGCACCTATAGATTAGTTTCATGGGCATAAAAAAAGGGGAAAATCCAATAAAGGAAACACTGCTGCCGCTCTTCTTTTCCATGTTGCAGGTGCTCTCTAAGTTTTATTCTGACTTACTGCATCAGCACTGGGAAGCATCAGACCTCTGACAGTGGCATGACAAAATAGAAAGCATGGGAAAGGACAGCTGCAGCTACTGGTCCCTGGCTTTAGTAAAGCATACCAACAGGACCAGTGTAGACAGGCACATGATACCAGTACTGATGTACTACCTTTTTATCCATTAGCAAGTGTAGTCTGTCAGCATCCTTCTGTGGGACGTATTTGGTTTGTGGGAAGCCTGTTGTGTTTCCTGCACAGAACAACTGAAAGCAAGCCAAACTCTAGCATGGTTTCAACAGCCTGTTTGTGAAAGCAGACGGTCATCATTACTAAATATTGATATGGTGCTGAAAGAGAGAAAGCTTAATGAAATCACCAAGATCATTAGCGGTGTGATAGCAATGTAGTGCAGTGCATCGCGTTTCCCCCTGTGTAACTCAGTTCAGCTCCGAACACAACTTGGGGCTGGAAGTTGCCTCTTGGCTGGGGCAGCACTGGGGTAGAGCTGGTCCCCATGGCAGGCTGGCAGGCTGGGGCAAGGAAGGCACGTTCAGCCCCGTGGACCCTCTGGGATGGATCCTCATTTACAACTTGACTGGTATAAATTCTGGCTCTCTTGAAAAGAGGCGTTTGTGAAAATAAAATGGGAAGCGCTGGTCTTCTCACTCTTCAGCCAGTGATCTGGTTTGTTTGCTTTAGGCTGAAACCAGTGTGATGACACAGGGGCTACTCTGCTGAAAGAAGTGAGCAGTGAATTTAACCGTTGCGTGATTATAGAAGCAACACAGCAAGGCATAATGCTGCAATACTTTTAATAATTTCCTCTGAATGACCACTTCAGTGTTTTATTGCCACATTCTACTACCTTTAAGTGTGTGTGATAGTCTCTCACAGTTGAGAATCATAGTATTTGCATCTTTTTTGTTTCAGTAGAGTAGCTACTCTTTCAGCTCTTCAGCATACAATACATGCATCTGATAATACTGCATTAACATTTCAAGGGTTGAGCTATATAAATGTTTTTGCCAGAAATGATAGATAATTCTTTCACTAATTTCAAAACTGCATGTGTCGACAGTTTGTATCAAACATACATATAACCAATATTCATATTTTTTGCAGAAAAATGTTCTGCATTTCCTAATTTCAAAACTAACCATTTTTGACAAGGGAAAGTTTGAAGAAAAAAAGTGCTGGCCCTGAAACTATACACTTCAACATTTCCTGAATTTTTATTCACATTTTTTATAAGCAGTAGTTTTCAAGCCAGACACCAAGCTTTTCCTTTTAGAAAAGCTCTCTTTTAGAGAAAGAAGGGGGAAAAACAGTGGAAACATCCACTGAAATTTAGAGTTTTCTAATGTAATATACATAATTTAAGATCCTATGTAGTAATTTTTAATGCATATCACTTTAATTGATATCCCACATCATAAAATTTCTTACAGGTTGATGTTAACAATTTTTCATGCCTATTCTATGTGAAAAAAATGGCATCTGTTGCTGTGATTACTTAGAGCATACAGTTAACTGTGATTTTCTGCTTTATGTCAAAGCTGGTGCACTTAGGATTTGTATGGATTGTTTTCCCCATGAAATAATTGCTGGAAAATGCATCTTTGTCCCAGTTGAAAATAATTTATTTTATTTTTTACTTTAAATTTGGAAACTCTAGCATGCAACAAAACCAGATGAGTTAAGAAAGAATTTTTGGCATGCTGACAACAATGAGAGAAGGAACTGTCTTATGATGTTGTAGCATGTTTTGTATTTAGATTTCTCATTTAGAAATAGCTATTTATTGATTGCTTGATTTATCTTTCTTTTTTAATTGGTTTCCTGTGATCCATTTTCTCATCGCAGTATTCTGTCTATAATTATGAATAAAACCCAACCCAGCAAACATGCATTTTGTTAAAGAAAAAAAACTCTTCACTGTCTGCTGTTAGATTACTTGGGAGAGTGCTACAGAGCTATCTTTTCAAATACACATTGGCAAAATCACAATGGGTTATGGATTTGCTTTCTGGAATCGTTGGGTTTCAGGTGTACATTGGTACTCATTAAAGCTGTCCTATTGTGGATAATTCTTTTTGAGGTGCATTACCTTTTTTTTTAAAAAAAAAATAATTTCATTTGCACTTGGTTCCTGTTGGTATTACAGAATCCATAATAACATCATTCTGTTGAATGTCGTTTCTGCAGGAGGTCGTAATGAAGTTGTCATCACTGAAAATAACAACAGCATAACTGAGCAAATCACTGATGTTGTCAAACAGCCTGCCTTTATAGCTGGCATTGGTGGTGCATGTTGGGTAATTCTGATGGGTTTCAGCATCTGGCTGTACTGGCGCAGAAAGAAGAGGAAGGGGCTCAGCAATTATGCTGGTAAGAACGGTAACTATTTCTGACTATCTCACCAGGTTCTAACATGAAGAGAACAGCGCTGTTAAACCTGCTTTAAAAACATGTTGAACTTACAGCAAAAGTGGCCTGGGTGAATTTTGTATGCTTGTTTTAAATGTATGCTGTGAAAATGCAGATGTATGAGAAGCTTTAAATGCATTGCTCGGTACCACATTTCGTCATTATCATAAGGCAATCTTTATTTTAACATCTCCAGCACATCTAACACACAAAAGTACAAAGAGGATTAACTGTACCTCTTGCTCCTTGCTCAGAAGGCACTCTGTTAGTGGTCTGGCTCCATTTATGTGCCCAAATGTGAGTTAGACTAGACCCTTACAAGGAAAGTTAGAAAGAGTAATTGGTCTTCTTATTCTTCATTGCCATGCATTTCTGTGTCTTTGAAGCCATGAGCATGGGAAATAAACATAAGTACTTAATGAGTGACTCCATATCTTTAGCTGGAAGAGAAGAGAGTCATGTATTATATAGAGAACAGTGGTCAACATTTACCTATGGCAACCTGTTACCTACCCCAACCTATTTGTGTATTATTCTATGCTTCAGGACTTGTATGGATTTTTAGGAAATCAGGTGAATTACCATAAAATGGATCACTCTGAAGCCTAATTTAACACAAAAAAGCTGTTCTTCAAGTATTTGGGTAGGTTCTCTTGTAGTGCTTATTAACATTTGAAAAGAGAAAACACTTCCTTTTTGAACAAGATTTGCACAGTTGAGGGCACAGCATATTTGATGTTGACATAATATTACACTGAAGTTACACCAATACTTCTATATATGTGTTATCACATGAGAACCCAAGGACACAGGTTCCCTAAGTGGCTAAGCATCTCTAACAACTTGCCAAAAAGCAATGTTCGTTCCCTGTTCACAGCCAAGCAGACCTATGCCTCCTCGTCTTGGCATTAACCATCATCAGACTCCTCAATGTCCTGACTAGGTTCTCTAAACTGGAAGGAAACTATTCTGTGTTGGTTTTCAGTCCTTCCTGCTGGATTAGTTTTCCACTGGCTTAGTGAAACAAGGCAGCCCAAGACAAAATCAGACAAGCAGTGGAAACAGAAGGACGAGAAACCATTTCAGTGGCTCTTGGACTGACTCAGTTTCTCTGACCTCGCCAACACATCATTGCAAGCATTAACTAAACCTCATCTTGTGTCACCATACGACCTGTATCGTTCATATGTAATGCCTTTTGCCAAGATGTTTTTTTCTTTCCTTTGACAGCAATGACTTTTACTCTCTGAGAGGTGGGTGGTGTTAATTGAGAAACTAATATATATCACACACACCTACATGTGTTTATATGAAATATCAGTCTAGATCTCCTGATTTTTCACATAGAGAGACAGTTGTACTGTTATTCCCCTTAGGAAACAGTAC